>JBBYHO010000021.1:991839-1015066 GCA_038382025.1 Adansonia gregorii
ACCCTCATGTGTATCGATACAAAGGTATATGTATCGATACAACTTGCTTAGTATCGATACTCAGATTATAGTATCGAAACAAGAAGTTATAACGGCCATTTTTTTAAGTTATGTATCGATCCATTGGTACTGTATCAATACAGAAGCACGGGAATAACAGGAAATAACTTGTAAAGGCTCCAACGGCTATATTTCTTCACCAAATGTTCCCAACGGCTAGAATCATGATCAAGGCTATAAATAAGCCACTCCAACACCTTCAATAAGCCACTCCAACACCTTCAACAAGAGAGGAACTAAGTGATTGTGCTTAGAGTCAAATTATTCATCTTTTATTAACTAGTTCATCTTTGTATAGGATTAATTCTTTCTATTTTTGCATTCTTCATTTTATATCTTTAGATACACTTTTTCTTTGAGCTAAAATTCTTGTAAACACCTAACCTTTAGAGGTTTTACTTGTTTACACCAATATCCTTCTAAAAAGGGAAGGTTACTACTTAGCCATTGAAAAATAGAGAGAGGGTTCTATCTTAGCCATAAAAGGTAGGGGGTAAAGGTTTCTATCTTAGCCTTGAAAGATAAGGAGTGTAAAGGTTATACCTTGCCCTTGAGAGGTAAACAATTCAAGTTAGTGAATTTTGGAAATTCGAGGCAAGTGAGGCCGAGGTAGAGGATGTAGATATTTGAGGCCAAACCTCTATAAATCATTAAGTTTACTTCTTCTTTCCTTTTTCCTTGATTGTTTATTTTTATTCACTAAATTGCATTTCAAAAGTTTATTATTTGGATTTCTCAAATTTATCTATCAAAATTTTAATTTATCAAAATTTTAAGAAATCAATTCACCCTTTCTTGATTTCATTCACCACTAAAAAGTCTAATAGGTCTAAAGACCAAAAATAAACTTTAGGGCCATGGTTGGTCCCACCTTCTTTGATCTTGTATCTTGAGAAATGTTTAAATTATACCCCTAGAAAAACCTATCAAAAGAAGAAAGGCTAAAATCCTGCTTTAATTAGCACCCAAACAACCAAGGTTCAACACATTTAAACAATCAAAGAGGCTCTTTAGAGTTAGAATTGGCAAAGAAGCACCATTCATGCTTGCTAATGAACTCTTTATAGCTAGAGCCTTCCAACATGAATCATCCAATTTCACAATCTTTTTATCACTATCATTGGTCATTGGGATAAGAAGCCACCTTATTAGATGTAAGAATCCAAAATTGATGGAATTCACCTTTGAAACATGACTTTCACATTACTTAAACATGCATATGCATTTCTATGCATTTTACAAGATATGACATCTTTTAGGTACCAATCCCAATACAAAAGGCAAATTAGTAAAGAGAGCAAGTTACAATTTTCTGTTTCCAAAAACCTTGAAAAATCTTAGGTAAGTACCTTTGACATCACAAGCTCATTGAAAAACTATCCAAGAAAGGTATATAATCTCAATAATTTTTCTTTCTTGTCCTCAAAAAGTAGGACCTTTTCTTTTTTTGTCCTCAAAGAGCAAGACCTTTTTTTCCTTTGTCCTCAAAGAGGAAAACATTTTTTTTCTTATCCTTAAAGAGTAAGACCCCTTTTTTTGTCCTTAAAGAGTATAACACTTTCTTTTCTTAGTCTTTAAAGAGCAAGATGCCTTTTTTTTTAAGCCTACATAAGATGGTGGCACCCCTTTGATTTTAGTCCTCAAAGAGCATGACGCCTTTTCTTTTTTTTTTAAGCCTACACAAGCTGGTGGCACCCTTTTCATTTTAGTCCTCAAAGAGCAAGATGCCTTTTCTTTTCCTTTTAAGCCCACACAAGCTGGTGGCACCATTTTCCTTTTAGTCCTTAAAGAGCAAGACAAATTTTTTTTAAGCCTACACAAGCTGGTGGCACCTCTTTCATTCTAGTCCTCAAAGAGCAGAACACCTTTTCATCTAAGCCTACACAAGCTGGTGGCACTTTTTTCTTTTTAGTCCTCAAAGAGTAAGATGCATTTTCTTTTTCTTTTAAGCCTATACAAGCTGGTGGCACCTTTTCATTTTAGTCCTTAAAGAGTAAGATGCCTTTTCTTTTTCTTTTAAGCCCATAAAAGCTAGTGGCACTCCTTTTATTTTAGTTCTCAAAGAGCAGGATACCTTTTCTTTTAAGCTCACATAAGCTGGTGGTACCATTTTCATTTTAGTCTTCAAAGAGCAAGATGCTTTTTCTTTTTCTTTTAAGCCCACACAAGTTGGTGGCACCCTTTCCCTTTTAGTCCTCAAAGAACAGGATGCCTTTTCTTTTTTTTTTATGCCCATACAAGCTGGTGGCACCCTTTTCCTTTTAGTCCTTACAGAATAGGATGCCTTTTCTTTTTTTTTTTTGTAAGCCCACACAAGCTGGTGGCACCTTTTTCCTTTTAGTCCTCAAAGAGCATGACGTCTTTTCTTTTCTTTTTTTAAGCCCACACAAGTTGGTGGCACCCTTTTCATTTTAGTACTCGAAGAACAAGACAAATTTGCTTTTTTTTTAGGCTCACATAAGCTGGTGGCACCCCTTTCATTTTAGTCCTCAAAGAGCAAAATGCCTTTTTACTATTTTTAAGCCTACACGAGCTAGTGGCACTTATTTTTTTAGTCCCCAAAGAGCAGGACACGTTTTCTTTCCCACTTAAAATATAACCTAATACACTGTCTGAACAAAATGGTGTCTATTTATCTTTACCCTATTCCTAATACTTAGCAATGATCAAAGAAGGGTAGCTGTAAACACCTCATTTTGTTCGAACCAGTTTTTGGTATCTTAGGGGTTTAGGTAAAAGGTGGCAAAATCAACAAATAGAAATAAAGCAAGGGAATGATCGTCGGGCAATAAAGTTTTTTTGGGAAGGCCTAAAATGCTTATCGACCGCTTTAAAGAAAAATTCAAAAGTAGGGTAATTTTCCTCTTTTTGTGACCAAGATAAGATAACTCGAGGAACTTAAGGTATGTACGAGTCATATTGGTGCTTAAACATTGTCACAAGGCTTTTACATTACCAAAATTTTGAATTTCCATATATAGTATCGATACATGAGGGTTTGGTATCGATACCTAGCATGATTGCATCGATACAAGTCTTGGCAGTAGCTAAAGTTATGATTTTTGGCAAAATGTATATATACACAAGCATGAGTATCAATACAAATCCGTAGAGTATCGATACTAGCCTTTAAGTCTCGAGATTGGAAACTTTTTTTCCTCTTAGTATCGATAACAACTCATTGTATCAATACTCAAGAATTGTGTATCAATACAACATGTTTTATATCGATACACCAAGACATTTTTGCCTAGTTTGACCATTTTTCAGCCTCTGAAAACCCGATTTAAACATGTTTTTACACCAAAGAACTATAATATAATATTGCAAACCTTAACTATGGGTTCATTAACAGATTCTAACAAATTTTTAGAGTCCAAACAATTAATGACAGAGGTCACTTTCATAAAAAATATGGGTAAAAGAGGGTGACAGCCATATCTCCAGCTTACAAGCTTTCATAGCCTTTTTGCCCCCTTAATCAGTATGGTAGAACCAATAAGAAGAAATTAAACTGAACGTGGCAGTTAAAGATATGCCCTACTACAAAAGAAAAGTTAATGAGGCCCTTTGCATTGTCTTCTAAAAAAGAGGGACTAAACTAAAAGAAAAGATGAGGAAGGCTACCTCAGAAAAAAGGCTCCTAGCTATAAAAAAGCTCTCCAGCAATCCCAAAAAACTCTTCACCCATCCCTATAAATCCTTGAGCCATTCTCAGCCCTAAAAACACTTCCAAAAACACTGTTTCATTGACTCCCATACTCTAATCGCGTAGCTACCCTAAAACGCCACTGGAAAACCTTTAAAAACCTAACTTTCCACACATTTCGACCTTTAAAAAGCCTTACTATCAACCATACCACCAAAAAGCTACTTTCTTTCATTCTTTTCTTGTAAACAATAGCAAAGAGAATGAAGAAATTAAGCTTACACCACTGCTCTGAAAAAAGTAAAGTTCAAGTTTTTGGTACATCCCTTCTACCTTGGTCTTTATATTTTTTATTTTGCCATCAGCATCATCTTAGCAAACCCTTTTTATGCTTTTATGGCCATCCTAGAACTCCCATGCATTTGTATGGCTTTGGTTACGGTAGTTTAGGATCTTGATGTTTTTCTTGGTGTCTACACGTTGTCCTCTTACTTTTTCATTACCATAATAGCCTCTGTACATGTGACCTTGCCGTGTTTCTTCCATATGCACACCTGCATCTCATGTTTAAAGCATGCATCTTAACATGTCATAGGTATGCCTATACATTTTTTAGCAGCTTAATAGGTTCCATGAAATAAAAATGTTTTTTTTCAGCATGTTCATACTAAGTATGCTCATGCATCTATCTGTCATTTCCATGCATTTTTTTGTGCATACATGTTCTCCATGTTCTATATGATGTTTGTGGCACTTTGTTTGTGTTGAGATGTTTGTTTGATTGCTCGAAAACCTGATTTCAAAGAGTCCCCCAAGTTAGGCATATGCTATCTCCCATACATGGAAAATAACATGGGCTTACGATTTTTATGAAGTTGGTTTTCCAACCTTTGGGGTAAAGCAGGCATTCAGTTCTGCATTCATGGAAGAATGAGTATAAGAATGCTAGTTTTCAAAAAAATGAAATGAGATTTTTTAGTTGAAAAATGTGAATCCTTAGTCCTTAGCCAAACACCGTCGTGATGGCATGGTCAACGGGTTGCTCCATCGTCCTAAACTACTTTAGAACTATGGAATAAGCTCATGATGCCCATGTCAACCCCTTATCTCGGTTGCAGATGTTCAAATGTCCATGGCTCAAGCCCAACACAATGAAAAGCCAAAAATACCAAACACCTCCCCTATTTTATTTTGGCAGCACAATGGATTGGTTTTGAAAAATTATTTAAAAATCAAAAATAATTTATCCAAAATGTATTGGTATTTTTTCTTTGAAGATTTCGAATTATCTTTCCAATGATATCTCATTTACCTTTAGATCATCTTGGATGAAATAGTTATGATTTTTCGAATCTTCGCTGTCCAAAACTCTTGGATCCAACAAGCAATTTACTATTCGGGCTGGTTTGGACCAATAAACAACATTTTTGAATCCCTTGAATATTTTTCCCATAAAGTTCATTAAATTCCTTTTTTGAAAAGGTGTTATTCGCATTTTAACGATTCCAGTTGAATCCAAAATGATTTTTCAAAATTCATCATACCTTTACCCTATACATGCTGCTAATGTCAAGACAAGCTGAAGTTCAAAAATTAATTCCACCTAGAAAGTGATTTCCTAGGGTTTTTGGAATATTTTTACATTAATCCTCATCGAGTTACCTTTCAAATGATTCCTACTTTACCCTTGGAAACCACCAGATAAGATTAAAATAAATTCAGCAAGAGAAACAATGCAACGTTGTCCTCTGTTTCTAGCCCAATTTCTGAAACGCTCTTGTTGAGGTGTTCAAACACCTCATGATCTACTCTGCTCATTCCCATGGCCTAAGCCCTTTAGACTAGACCAAGGTTAAAGAGGAATATTTTAGCCAAAACTTCGACTCTCGATTTTTAAAGATTCTTTTTTTTAAAAAATATGACCTATTCTTTTTAACATTGAAGATTTTTATTTTTGAGGATACTTCAACCCCACTATTCTGAGGGCATATCCAACCCTGTTTTTAACACAAATCCAATATCAAACTTTATTTTTTGGAGACACTCCAACCCCATTACTCTGAAGGGATACTCTAACCCTATTTTTACCTCAATATAACATTAAATTTTCACCTTTGGGGATACCTAACCCCACTCTTCTGAGAGGATAATCAAACCTTGCTCTTCATATTCTTTCTAAAATTTAAACTTTTTTCGAGGACATCCCCGAGTCATTAAATTTTTTTCTCCTCAAATTTCCATTGAATTCAACTAAATCTCAACGTTATTGTCTCAGCTATTCATTAATAATCAAAGATAACTATGAGATACATGTTGATCACCTTTTTTTTATGCATTTTGTGCGTTTATTTTTTGTGTGGATTCATTTATTGCTTTCTTTCCTATCCCACTAATATGTTTCCTCTTAGAGGGACCTCGAGCATTTATGTTTTAAAAAAAAATTATTTTTAGAATCACAAAATGATATCTCGTGTTGGTATCTCTCCAGTGCCAAACATAGGTGATAAAATTTTTAGAGATCATTTTCATCAAAAACCCTTATGTTTTTCACCTTTTCGAGGCGCATAGGTGATAAAATTTTCATTAAAAGATGGACTTGTGTCTTTACAAAATTTCATGCATTAAAGGGAATTATATTTAAATAATGATAAAAATGGAACCGAAAAAATTGAGATTTAAGTCAGATATAGTTAGATTGCACCAATTTTTAGGCATTGTAGGGGTGCTAATCCTTCCCCACATGTAACCAACTCTTGGACCCAAAACAACGAATCTCTGGTATTATTTTCAATAAGCATCTGGTCATGTTTAACTTAAAATGATCAGTGGCGACTCCAAGTTTACAGCCACTTCATGGTGGCCATCCAAGACTAGTCAGATGAGCGGTCGTCTGATAGTCTTTCACTCCTACATGTTAAACATCAAAATATTTTTTAAGTCAAGTGCACTTTGGCCTTTCAAATCGTCTGAAGTTCATAAAGGCCAAGCACATGGAACGTCGAAATCAATCTATCAATCTGCAAGGAATTTTTCATAATGAACAAGCCTTTCCACCCTAGTTTTCCTATATTTCACCTTCTTATGGCTTTCGATCACTTCATAACCATACAACAGGTCATTCACAAATATTTTTACATTAAAACATAAGCATAAGAACCACCGACATTGATTAAGCCGTCAAACCATAAATCAACTTAAGATAAATGTGTTTAATACTCAAATCATGCATTGGAACTAAATGGCATATAGTTTTGTTGTTTTTTGACTATTTTAAGTCTAATTCAGCTAAATTTCAATAGATATATATTTTTAGTTAAATTTAAAACACCTTTCTTGCATGGAGCCGAGATATGGCTATTTGGAGTAGGTGTTCCCTTTAAAGGTGTGTAGCTTAGATTGTCCACCAAACCCAGCTGAAAACATGCTTCATTTAAAAAGGTTTTAACCCTTAATTAGGCCACCTAGCCTGATAAAGAAATTGCTTGCAAGTAAGCTTGGTTGAGTTGTCAAAATGTGATAGACTTGCATAGGGATGAGAATCGATCAACCAAGAGAGGCTTTAAAACCTCTTAGGGGATCCAAAATAGAGAGGAGAGCTAGTTCTCGACTAAAAAAACCAGAAATGAAAAAGAGAAAAAAATTAAAAAAAAAAAGAGTTTCTTCAAGTCTGATCCAAAGTGGTTTCTTTACTTTTTTTTCTACTTTGCTTTTGATCTTTTTCCCTTCATCTTATGTAAGCTTGAGAATCCTAAGCAATGCTTAGGTGATTATTTGAGCCAAAAGGCTAAAAATCATGTTTGTAGCTAGATTTTGAGCTATGATCTTTAAATGTTTTCTTTTGCTTTCCTTTGCTGGTTTTTATTAAAATTTTCTTAAAATCCAACTTTCAATACAGAAAAACTTTTCTTCATACATTTCAAAATAAGTTTGCATAATTTTATGGTTGTTTTCACCATGTTGTTTTCCTTATTCTTGCATTGTTTGTTATTCCATAACATGTATTTTTCATGTTGTGTATGATTAATGTATTTTAGGATATTTTCATGCATTATTATCATAATGCACATGTTTATGCATTTTCCATTAATATATTGTGACTATGGCAACACCATCATGCATATTAGTAACTCCAAGTACGTTCTTGTTAATATAGTGTTTCAGAGTAAAAATCATATGTTATATCATGCTTGTATGTTTATTGGCGAAATAAAATGCTTATGGTGCATTTGTCATGATTAAAAAACTTTTAAGAACCATGTTGTAATTTTTATAATATTTTCATGCGTATTAAAGATGACTGTCATTTCATGCATTTAGGTGAATTTAAGACATTTTCTATGATTTACAACCTTTAAGTCATTTCATACACTTTAATGTCATTTTAGTAAATTTTCCTAATTTAGGACCATTTATGCATCCTTATGTATTTTAGGGTCATTCTAGTAATTTTTTATGTTATAGGACCATTAATGCAATTTCATGCATTTTAGGGTCACTTGAGTAATTTTTCATGACTTAGAGACTTTTATGTCATTTCTTGCACTTTAATGTCATTTTAATAAATTTCCATAATTTAGGACTAATGCAATTTCATGCATTTTAGGGTCATTTTAGTAATTTACCATGTTTTAGGGTTTTTATGCAACCTTATGCATTTTAAGGTCATTCTAGTAATTTTTTATATTTTAGGACCATTTATGCAATTTTAGTATTTTAGGGTCATTATAATGATTTGCCATGTATTAGGATCTATTATGCCATTTCATGCATTTTTGCATCATTTTAATCATTTGTCATGATTTAATGCCCTTCTATGCAATTTCATTCATTTTAGGACCATTTTAGTCATTTTTTATGTTTTAGGGACTATTATGCAATTTCATACATTTTAAAGCCATTTTAGTCATTTTCCATAATTTGAGGACTATTATGTAATCTTGTTCATTTTAGCACCATTTCTAACATTTCTATGCATTTTAAGTCCTATAGGCTATTTCATGCATATTAGGGACCATTAGCAATTTCCTGCATTATATGGCTATAAAGGTTATTTTCATAATATGTGGACCTGTTAGCATTTTACATGCATTTAAGATTGTTTAGGATGGTTTGCATAATCTAGGGTTATTTTAGAGATATGCCAATTCTAAGATTATGTAAGAACTTTCATGCCAAGGATCATGCTAGAATTTTGGTGTCAATGTATCTCCTTTAAATGCTTTTAGGTACTATTACATTAAAAACCCAGTATGATATTATCAAATATAATATGGGTTTTAAACAAAATTCAAAGCAATATACCCATTTAAAATAGTCCACAGGTATGCTTCCAAAATAGAAAAGTTACCCCATTGATTATTTTAAACAAAGGAACACCCTCTTTAAATGTGTAAATTTTCAATTTCCCAAGAAAATTTCATAGCCCTACAGGTTTTTGGAAGGGTACAAAAAATATTTTGATTTTCAAAATCGATTAAAACCCAATTTATGTTTAGCTGAAAAATAATATTAATGTTAAATATTTTAAAATACAAGAATTATAATTAAATATAGAAAAAATTAAAATCAATTTCAATTAAGATTTAGAATAACATGTGATTAAGATATATCGTTTTATGGGCATCGTAGAGGGGATATGTCTCACTTTGCACATAATCGACTCCCAAACCTTTTTCATACGAATCTTTAGCTAACACGTAGACTTCGAAGTTTGTTTATGAGGGTTTTGTAACCCTTAAAAGATAAACATCGATATGTGTCCAATCTCACCTAGCCAAAATAGATTAATGGTGACTTTAAATCTTTTGGTTGTTTCAAGATGACTATTTAGGGTTAAGTAGGATGGGTAATTTGATATAATGATTAAATCCTGTCCTAACAAAAAAAATAGCAATTTACCCATCTAAAGTATAGTTTGTCAGATTCGCATTTGACACATTACAACACATGTAGTCATTCCCTAAAAATCCATAAGGAACTTCAACTATTTGTGTTTATATCTTCTACTACTTTTTTATTATTAGTTTGTTGATTTCTGAAATCCAATACATGTATAAGGCTAAACATTATTCGGATTGACATCTTTTCAACATACATAGATTGGAAGAACCAAAGACTCAATGATACCTCAGTGTTAGCAGACGAAGGGATTGCTTGACCAACCAATTTGCCTCTATCAGAGGTATAGCTTCCTAAGCAAATGTTTAAGCAAGAAAAGTGGCAATGGTGAAAAAAATTACCAAGTTTTAAGAAGAAAATAGTCATTTATGATATGAAGCATTGATTCGAGAGATGGATAAAGAAAGGATCCAAAAGGAATTGGATATGACCAGGATAATTGCTAGGAGTTACATTAAGAGAGCTTGCAACTTGGGAAGAAATTAAAATACCTTGGAGCTAGTAAGACACCTGAGGAGTGGAAGGTTGAGATGGTAAAATTGGGACAAAGTTTAAGACTTTTTGAGGGATAAAGTAAAGAAAGTGGAAACGAAGTTTATTAAATTCTCGTCCCATATATTATTAAGTTGCAAAGAGAATGATCGCTTGAATGCCTGACTGTAGCTTAAAGAACAGAAACTGTTAGTGAGAAAGGCATTATGGGTCAAGGTCCAAGAGTTAGCGTAGTTATTACAAGGCCACTAGGATCATATAACTACTCCAATAAAGTCGTTGGAAAAGAAAGAAAGAAGTTTGCAAGAAGCATAACATATGTCATCTAAGATGGTAAGGTGCATTGGCTTTGCCTCGATTACTTGGAATATTTTAAGATGCATACTATTGACTCCCTTTTTTTATTTATTTTGCTTATATGTTAGATTAACTCTTGATTATATGATTGTTTGAATTTGTTTGCTTTCTATTTTGGGACTATATTTCTAATTAATTTGATTATGTGTTTAAATCAGTTTTCATAGGCAATATTCTCAAAATAAAGTTTTTTCAAGCCTTTTATTGTCCGAACAACTTGGACTTCAAGAATTCTTTTAATTTGGGAACATCCTTCTGAATATCTTTTTTTTTTTTAAAAAAAAAGGAAAACTCTTGTGATATTTCAAATGATCAATGTCATAAGAAAATTTTTTAGGGAATAGTGTCTAAATATCAAAAAAAATTATGAAAACCAGACTAAGGATAAAATATGGTTAGTAGGTACTGATTTTATGGCATTTTAGGGGTGCTAATCCTTCTTCATGCATAATTGACTCCTGAAACCTACTCTATTTTCTGCAGTTTTAACATAGATTTTAAAATAAATCCTTCTTAAAATGATGTCAAAAATTTTAAAGGAATTGATTTTAATAAATGTCTAATCATAACTAGCCAAAAATATCGTAGCAACTTCAATTCCCTTGCTATTTCTTAATAGCTATATGGGAACAGTCGAACAAGCGAATTGCTCCAATGACACTGCCCTGCTCTAAAATAATGAATATGATTGATTGTCCTTAAGTCTAGCATGTCAGGATTCACGTTTTGACACGTTTTGGTATAATTTACTTTAACTTCATTTGACCAAAAAAGTAAATAGATCAAACCATTAAACTTAAACTTGAATACAACATGAACTAGAAATGATCAAAAGCATAAATGATATGAACTTAACCAACTCAATAATTGGAAATTTTGATTTTATTTGAACTTAAATTTGATATAATATTATATTTTTAAATTATTAATTTAGTAAAAATAATAAATATAACAAAAATTAGATATCTGCAATAATTTTAAATTATCTTTTAATTTTTATTATATTATTATAAATCTTCAACAATAATCTTTTAAATTATAAGTACCCTCTAGTTATGAGAAAAATATTAGAAAAATAATTTTTTTATTATTATAATTAATTTATACAATATACATAAAGTACTTTTTTATCTCTTTTTTACAACTAGTTTTCACTATTCATACCTGAATTCTTATTGTTTTATGAATTTTGTACCATATTGTAGTATATTTTACAAACAAAAAAAATTTCATTAACAAAATTTGTATTAACGTATAAAGTTAATTTATATACAAATTATATTAATATAAAGTTTATTAAATTTAATGCTAATGTAAAATTAAAAGTATAAAGACAAAATTTTTAACATAAGTTTTAATTCTTTTTAATTTATCAAGGAAGTGAAGATAAAAAAAATTCTAATATAAGTTTTAATTCTTTTTTATTTATCAAATACATTTTTCTGCCTTTTAAGATTAATTAAAAATTTAAACTTTAAAATAAAACAATTTAATATAAAACTTCACTCTTTTTTATTTATTATCGAATATATATTTTTAAAACTCCTTTAAAATAAAATAATTTAATGTAAAACTTAAATTTTTTTATTTATTATCAAATATATACTTTTTAAAAATCCTTTAATTAAATTAAATTTCTTACTCATGATTTGAGCAAGTCTTACTAATGTTAAAGAATCTTCATTGGCAATTTAGAAATTTAGTAAACAATAATGTCTATTTTCGTTAATTTAAAAGATTTTACACATTTGTGCCTTTATATATAGTATTTTTTAATATCTCATGCGATTTTATGCATTCAATTTTTTAATGTATTAGATAATGTATTTTTATTTTTTATAACGAATTAATTGATAATAATTATAACAAATTAACTAATAGCCAAAAGCCTCTTTTATGAATTCTTTTTTAAAGTTGTTGAATTTGCAATATATCAAAATTTGCCCAAATTAAAACAAATTTAATAAAAATAAGAAGTAAAAAAGCTCTATTTAAAAAAGAACAACTTACTAAAAAGCTAAAAACTTTTGCTGTAAAAGAAAATTATTTAAAGTTATTGAATGTCTATATTATGAAATCTCCCCAAGAATTAGATAAAGAAGATGTTATAATTGTGAATGAAAAACCAAAACTATTCTAAGAAAATAAAGAAAAAACTTTTATTCAAAAATAAAAAATAATGATTAACAAAGTATTACTAAATATTTATTGTTTTGCAAAAATAACAACTAAAGCATTTATTTTATAATGAGAAGTTTTAGTTTTAAAAGATATATAACTACATTACTAATTAATTGAATGTTACTTTAGAACTATAAGCATTCTAATTAAAGTGAAAACATAATTCAACATGAGGAGTTTGTATTAATCATAAAGAAAAGTTGTTTCTTATATTTAGTTGATTAAATTCTCATTAAAAACTTACACTAGTAGAGATTAAACAAATAAAATAAAATAGCTAAATTAGAGATAATAATCGAACTTATTGATGAGCATTGTAACTATGTAAAATAAAATTTTAGTTTCTCATTAGTAAGAAAATCTAAGATATATATAATAATCAATGATGAAATTTAAAAAATAAAATTATCATTATATTATTTTGACAAAATATTTGGGTAAAAGATTTAAAATATATAATTCTAATATTATAATATATGATATAATAATAAAATTATTTAATGGCTAGTAAAAAATATGATAAATAATAATGGATATTATCGTTAGTTAAAATATTCTCTAAAATTTATACTTACATATACATATATATTGTAGATTATTGATCAAAATTTTTTCATGATATTGAACTAAAAATTAAAATTATAATACAAATTGATAACAAGACTTTAAATTGGTTAACTAGAGTATGCTCATCATAATGCTTTGGAAAATTGGATTAAAGTTTTAAATATGATATTCATTTTAATATATGATAGATGCATTTATCCAATTTTAAATAAATGAATTTAGAATTAAAATTGCATCATTACGATAAAATTATACAAAATATCAAATGAATTGAGACACGAGATAAACACAATATAAGAAAAATAATTAAATACGACACAATATGAATATACAAATGTGTCAAAATTTATAAATTTATAATATTTGAGTACACACAAAAAAATGAACACACAAAATTTTCTTTAAATTTAATAAAAAATTATGCAAAAAAAAATGTGATGAATCAAGATACATTATGAATATACAAATTTTTTTATAAATTAAATCACTATAATAAATAATAAATAATGTAAAGAGATGAATTAAGATGCGACATAAATATAATATGAGAAAAATAATCAAAATATAATATAAAAATAATACAATTAGAGCATAAATATATAAATATTATTAAACTACACTTAAAATAAATTATTTATATATAAAATTTATATAAATTTATAATATTTTAATTACGTAAAAAATTAGTACGAACATAAACACATTTTTTTCCTTTCTTCCTTTCTTTCCTCTTTTCCCTTTTTCTTTTCCAGATAAATTTAAAATACCCAAAATAACCTTTCAAACACCTTAAATATTGTTGCTTAATTGTCTTTTAACCACGCATACTTAAAATTGAAATTAATCACTTTTAATTATTGTTATAAATAAATTTAGATAAAATCTGATTTTGTCTAAATAATTTATTTAAAATTTATTTTATTTGATTTTAAATTGAAAACATATAAAATGATTCAAATAAAAAAGAAAGAAAAACTTGAAACTCGATTTAAACCGGACTGAACCGGACACCTGGCAACCACACACACACACACACAGAGAAAGGGTCCTTTGCAACGAAGGACGGCGTTGAACCACCCGTTCTAATTTAAGATAAAAAGAAAAAAAGGCAGTGGGAGGAAAGAACTGGTGGTTCCCGTGCATCGCTACTTCAAGCTGAATGGACCACTAACTTCTACTTCTACTTCTGCTATCTCAAGTCTGAAACCATTGCATGAATCACTATGAAAAACTACTGCGTCCACAAGGGTTTGAATTCCAGCTTGAGCCATGCAACTCGCTCTTCATTATTTCCAGTGAACAACAACCCTTCTCTTCCTAACAAATTTCGAATTGCCTTTTCCACTGTTAAAAGCAGCAGACCCAAAACTTGTTTGCTGACAAACAGTTACGTCAAAAGAGCTGCTGATTTCAGTGGAAAAGAAGAAGAAAAACAAAAAGAAGAAGAAGAAAATGAAGAACAATCAGAAGCACACTGGAACAGGAACAGAAGCAAGAAAGTGCACTGCCAAGTGGAAGTGCTTTCTTGGAGGGAAAGACGAATCAAAGCCGAAATTTCCGTTTCCGCTGACGTCGATTCCGTCTGGACTGCTCTCACTGATTATGAACGTCTTGCCGATTTTATCCCTAATCTTGTTTGCAGGTAATACTAACTAATCCCTTCCCTTTCACCCTTTTATGTTATTTTCCCCTTTATACTTATGCTTTGCTAGAATTTATTTATTTTTGATAATGAAATGTATCAATATACTTCTGTAAGCACCTTATGTTTGAATATAAGTTACTACTATGTTTGAGCAGTTGGGGTCATTTTTTTAATTGAATATGATTTTGTTTCCTTTTGATTTTTAACCATTCTGAGCAAGTAAAGAAAATTTCAATCAAGCAACAAATTTTGGTTCTGACAATAATATTATGTCTCTTGAAATTGTAAATAGGGTTGTTGAAATCTCAAATTTGGATGTGTCTTTGTTGTTGGTAGTTGTACAATAATTTAAATTGATTTTGGTACATGATTAATTTCTTATATATCCTGCACTTTTTTATGTTTTATAAAGCAAAAAAAAAATAAATCATTCTCCACAAGATTCCATCTTCTCACTTAACATCTTTATCCTAGGACTGTATAGATCTTATCCCAGAAAATCTATGCCACCGTTGCAAGATTGTTGAATACCCTATATATAAAGCCCTTGAAACCTTATAAAAAGCATGTCGTCTCTCCTCGAACTGTGCTCATAATGTACCTTGAGGAATTCAGACCCTTTCTTTAGAGCATGGAATGACAAGGCTAAAGCTAATATTGAAGAACAACTCACTCACAAGTAGATCATGAATGCTTCATGCTGTGGTTTTGTACGACTATGGTTAAAATTAAGTGATGTTTTGTCAATTTTTATTAGATAATTTTTTTTTTTCAGTTTTACTCTTGTTGCATGTAATAAGAATTATGAAGTCTACTATATCCTCTTCTGTTTTGCTAGATTTGAATTGAAATTCTTCTAGTCAATGCTTATTCGGGAATTTTGTCTGATTGTTAGTGGAAGGATTCCTTGCCCACATCCTGGACGAATATGGTTGGAGCAGAGAGGTTTGCAACGGGCACTATATTGGCATATTGAGGCACGTGTTGTTCTTGATCTCCAAGAAATTCCCAATTCGGTAAGCATCCTAAACCCTGTAGTTATAGTGTTCAACTGTGATATAAATACTAGTAATTGCCTATTAGTCGATCATAGGATTTTGGTCCTCGAAGATATTCTTCTTGCAATAATACGAATGGGCGCTGTTTTCCATATCTGTTTTATCACTTTTTTTTAGTAACAAATTTTGTTGTATAATTGACTGTAAGGCCTTGTTCCTCTCAATTTTTTACCTTCTAGGCTGGAAAGTAATCCTTTTGTAAAATCTTCCATTTCCCATTATATTGCTACCTCCATGAGTCCATGTTATGCAGACAAAATCAGTAGAATCTAATCTGCAGTCTTTTCACTATAGATTTTACTTTGCAGTTATCATCATGATTATGTTTAGCTTTAGCAGTGCCAGGGGCAGATGCCACTGTCCCCAGCACTAGCATCGTATCATCACCAAAAAATTGAATCCCCTGGCTGTTGTAAAGATAAACCCTACCCAGTTTCAGTCTATTAGGAGGCTATTAATTTCAGATATAGGTTTGATTTACTAATCTTGTATTTGCACTCATTTCATTTCAATTACTGTCTGGGCATGGAACTTTAGAATGATTGTCGGGTTGTTGAATGACATCTAGCTTTAGAAAACTTGACCTTCACATATCCACACCTCCATGCTGCTCACAATCTTATAGATCCTAAACTAGGACTAAAAGGAAGCAAGAAAAACTCAGCCTTCTAGATGGCCAGCAATTTGTCACAGTTACTGTTATCAAGAACAGATGAAAGAAAAATAAATACATTTGAAGGCAATTTTTCTTAGCTTAAAGAATTACTTGGTTCTAGATGCTCCCGAGCATTTGACTTGGTTGGTGCATGAGTCTCTCTGCTCAAAGAGCAGGTTCAGATCCCCCTTCCCCAAATAAAAAACAATGGTTCTAGATGATAACTTTAAATGCTTACTTACAGGATATATTATACATGAAATTTAAAATTTTGGTCCTTCCCATTTGTTGATAAAAATATTTGTAGGGTTCACATTCAATTTCTAATGAACTACAAGACTGAAATTATTGCAATTGAAACCAAGAATTTGGAATTGATTGCATCAAAGTTGGAGGATGGATATTGTAATTTGGAAAAGTAGTTTGATCAGAGGGCTTTGCCTGGGTTGGATATGAATATCAAGTAATCATGTTTGTAAAAAATAAGCAGTTGATGGAATTGTCTGGAATGAGCTAGCTTATGAAGGTGATAATTTTGAAGATTTGCAGTAAGGCTCAAAGCATATATGAAATGAACATTAGAGAAGTTTAACATCCCAAAAAGCATTTAACCTTTTAGTGCTTAACTATTAATAAAGACCGGGAATGCTAATAACCTTGCAAGTATTCCTGCCCTTTTCCTGTCCATAGCTGACTGCAAGGAATGAAACTAAATTTTGGAGAAAATATTTGAGACCTGCTTGTCTTAGGAGTAAATAGATGTAGCTTCTCTCTGTCGTCCTTTAAGTACTGATATTGTGTGGTCTTTAAGCTTAAAAATTAATAAACTACTTTCTCTACCAACGGTGGATCGTCAGCCACTTCTGATATGATTTGCTGTTTGATCCATTAATTATTTCAAGCGCCTCTTTAGGTCATAATACCACAATTCTTGGAGAGAATATAAATTTTAACTTTTTGATAATGTAATCGTGCATGGACTTTCTTTGAGTGAATGATCAAGTATGGAGAATGCTCATGAAGGCAAGCTATGCTAAGCAATCTGTAATTTTGAGCAAGATGGTCCATTAAGCCACTAATTTGCTGTCTTCATAAGTGACACTATTTGCAACAAAGGATTTTGGGCTGAAATTGACTCCTATTGCATCTTATTTGCCCAAATTGACTTTTAATCTTTACAAAGCATTTTTTTTTTCAAAGAAGTAAAATCTGGAGAACCTTGAATTGAAAGAGGAAATTGGTTTCATGAAAACACACGGATACATTTTTGGCAGCTATGTAAGTGAAATGGTGTTTGAAGAAGAGGTATATTGAGCTTCTTTTGCTTTGGCTGGTTTACCGGCTCATAACTGAATTTTACCTCATTTCGTTTGTCTTTCATAATTTTAATTTTCACATGTGCCTGTTTGTACTCTTTAATACCTGCAAGCTTTATAAGTTCTTCCTTCTGATTCAGTCCAATGGCCGTGAACTCCTATTTTCCATGGTTGATGGAGATTTTAAGAAGTTCGAGGGGAAGTGGTCAGTTAAATCTGGAACAAGGTAGCATCAATGTTATCACTTTGACAGCCAACATGTTTTGGAATTCTTGCTGTTACTGTAAGAACTAAAAACCTATGATCTCTTTGACATTGTTGCAGGTCTGGTACTACAATTTTATCTTATGAAGTTAATGTAATTCCAAGATTTAACTTCCCTGCCATTTTCCTGGAGAGGATTATCAGATCTGATCTTCCTGTGAATCTTCGAGCCTTAGCTTGTCAAGCTGAAAATAATTTTCATGGGAATAAGAAGATATCAATGGCAAAAGATTTCATTAGAACATCTTTGCCTGATCTTTCTTCACCTGGAATGGACTGGGATGGTGCACTATTAGGAAAGGAGAAACCACCACCAGTAGACCTAAGAGACAGTTATGCTAGTTCCAATCTTGCCTCCCCACTACCATCTTCAAGTGAGTTGAATAGTAACTGGGGCATTTTCGGGAAAGTTTGCAGAATTGACAGGCCTTGCATGGTGGATGAAGTTCATCTTCGTAGATTTGATGGCCTCTTGGTAACTGATTAGAGATCATTTTCAGAGGGTCTCCTGTCTTCTGAAGGCCACTTTTGTTTTAGCTATTGCTGATAAAATGACTTCTGTTTTAGCTGTTCCTGATAAAATGCTTTTGGGCTGAAGGAAAATGGAGGCGCTCATCGCTGTGTTGTTGCTAGCATAACTGTAAAAGCTCCTGTTCGTGAAGTTTGGAATGTTTTAACCGCATACGAGAGTCTTCCAGAGTAAGTAATTGTTGTGTTGTTTCTTCAAGTTCAGTTTGAGGGTTAACTGCTTTTGTTTCAGCTGAACTTATTTATCAAATTCTAAAGCTATTGGCATTAGTTGTTATATTTCAATCCTGAAAGTTATAGGCATTAGTTATCATAAGCTGTTAGTTTGGCAGCTTCTTTCACTCCCTAAAAAAAATTTTACATTCAATAGCTTTGTTAATTAGTTCTTGGAACTCCACTTTGTAGCAGAGTACTGCTATTTATGTTGGTTTTAGACTCAAATAATTAGAATAATCTAGCCCAGAAAAGTTGAAGTGATGTATGACACAGTTAGAAAAGTGCACAATTAGCGGTTTACGGTGGGTGGAGGTAGAAAATTAGCAATTTTAGGCATTAAGGCTCCTTAGAGATTACAATTAGTGTTCAATTCAATTTAGATTTTGTCTCAGAAAAGAGAGGATTTTATGGAAAAGCATGCTGGAGTTCTTGTTGGCAGCAGAACTAGATAAAGCAGTGATGTATTGTTCCGTTAAACAAAGATAAAAGAAGGTTATGCATACTGTCTTATGCTGTGAAGTAGCTAAGGTGTTACAAATGTAGAAAGAGAAGAGGAGAGGAAAAAAGAAAGAGAGAAAATACTCAGCCAATTTATTTTTCATTTTCCTATTTTTCTCTTTGAAGTCTTTGCCATCGATCTTGGTAGAGTTGGAAATTTATAATGACTGTTAGCCCTGAAAAAAAAAAGTCATGAAAATTGAATTGTTTTAAAGAATTTTTCCTATCTTTGAGCACACTTCTTTTTTTTAGAAATAAAAGTAACTACTAATGCAACAACTAATGGAATAAATAAGGCTTAAATTATATAACATAAAGACTAGATGTAGTAATGACTTGACTAGTTCAAATAAAAAAAAAAAACAGGTGGACCAACAATAAAATAAACTACAAAAATACAACTTGACATAGTTAAAAATTTCACCAAAACTTAATGAAAGTATTAAATTTTCGTACCGTTGACTTAGGAACTATTATGGACAGTTGACCAAAAGGACTTCTTTCTGGAAGAAGAATCAATGACTTTGCCATTTAGCATTCTGAATAAGTAAAATAAAAAGGCCAAGCTATTATCATGACATCATAAAGTTTTTTTTTTTTTCCTATCATTCATTAACAATTTAGGAAGTCATGAATCATGAGAAAGGGAAAATGGCAAGGAAAAAGACTTGCTCATATTATATAAATATACTTTTCTTTTTCAAAGGTGTATCATGTTTGATAGTCTATGATACTTGAATTTACTCAAGAAGGCATAACTACATGAGAACTGCTTAGTATATTTGAAGTAAGAAGACATCTTGCAGGACAAGTGCCTCAGGCCACACAGATTGTACTGAAATTATACAAGGCTTAGAATGCACTAGTTTGGATTATAGCTTCTTCATCCAGTAGATTAGGCACGAAGATATATATATTTATATACAATATAAACTTTTGCAAATGCTAACTGTGGTTATTGTGGGGTATCTGGCCTTAATTCAACATTTAAGCTATTTCACCATCATTCTTTTTTGATGCATCATAGCTACAGAACTTATCAGTTACCACCTGCTCTCCATTTCTCCCCTTCAATGATAAAATGGAATAAATTAGACTAAATAAATCTACAGTATTCAAATATTTATATATTTCTAATCAATTAATTCTTCATGTCCCTATTTTCCTCAAGAAATTTCATTTTTTGCAGGATTGTTCCAAATTTAGCTATTAGTAAAGTCTTATCACGCGAAAACAACAAAGTTCGCATTCTTCAGGTATGGATAAGATTTTGTTTTCTATTTTCTTTTAGGGTGCCATAGTAAATTGCTTTTAGATTCTATTGATTTTTGTACTTGAATGATAATTTTTTTTCTCATCTTGTCTTATGTGAACTTGTTCATATAATTTATGCAATTTAACTCATCTTTTGAGAACTGTAATTATCTCAGTATTGGATGATTAATGTATTTAAAATTTAAACTTAGGGATGTTTCCGTTCAAAAGATCAAATGAAATAATTAATTATGTCCTTCAAAGCGATCTTCATTCTCAACATGATGCAAATGCCACATTGGTTTAAATCTTGGGTATGATTGTTTTGGCACCCTTTGCTTGAGTAGATAAGATCAATGCATTTGGAACCATTTCCTTCAATAGGTCTATTTAATCTTTTTTTCATGGAAGCCATATTGTTTGGGGGTTTCTTTTCAGATTTTACTATTATTCATTATGGTCATATTAATATGAGTAATCAGATTAAGCTATAGTAAGGTGTCAAACTCATTTAAAATTCCAAACATTACTACTAGATAAATATTTATAATTTTAACGCTATTAAATGATAAATGTAGGAAGTGACAATAGATTGATGTTATTCATTAGACTGTTTAACTATGCATTAACATGTAATCATGAACAAGCAATTAAATGTGTCAGAATTGAAGCTAAAACTTCATTCTCTGATGTTATTTTATTTCTTTGTAGGATATCTCTATATATACAGTGTAGTACATAGGTTATCACTAGTCTAAACAGAAAAATCCGGTAAAATACAATCCCATAATTTTAGGACTAATTCCATAATTCTAGGGATCTATTTTCTACCTACAGCTAATACATATCTACACAGCTGTCGCAACATACCCCGGGGTGGATCCTTGTGGCTTAATGAGTGTGTACGACTTAAAATATTCTCTTGGCTTGGAAATGTCTTCTTGACCGAGACTTTTCTTTGGCGATATGATGAGAACAAGAATGTACGGATTCTCAACTTGTGGTACACTGAAATGGACTATAAGATGAATCGCTTATCTTATTGGTCTCAGACGACCATCGCGAAATGGTCAATGCTTGGAGTCACTACTAATCATTTCGGGCTAAGCATGTTCGGATGCCTATTGAAACCTATGTTTTGAGTTACGAAACTCAAAACATCGATCCCGTGGTCTACGTAATGCAAAGATTTGCCGTTTGGGTTCGGGAGTTGGTTACGCGCGATGAGGTACGAACCTCTTTGCGACGCCCGAAATCGGTACCTTTCTAGCTATGTCTTATCTCGGTTTTGATTCTTTCAATCTTAACTCGTCAATATTTTGATATAACCCTCTTCGAATGCATGAATCTTATAGAAATGATCCAGGTTTTGGTGAAAAAGATTTAATCTCATGTACACCTTGGAGAGATGGGGAGTATAGAGATTTTCAATAAAAATGACCCCTGGATTTTACTTTGAAAATGGAATGTTTCACTTTGAGCACTGGAGAAATACCCATGCGGAACATTACCTTTAATTTCATTTGGAAACATTTTGAAAACATTAATGCAAATAATCATCACAAAGAAATCATGTTAGTAAGATAATAAATGAAATAACATGACATGGATCATTCAATGCAATGATAAAAAATGGGTGGACTATGGGAATTTGTCTCGCTATTGGCATCGATTATCCAGGAATAACCGAATCGACCATTTTTGAGATGCATCTGGATTTCTTGATTAAACAAGATTTGTTTGACATATTCATGGAAATCCAGGAAGGAGAATTTAATTGCAATTGAAAGACAGGGTTGGAGTATCCCCGTAGATGACAAATAATTTTGACAAAGGAAGATTTTTACTTTGATAATTTTGAAAAATGGGGTTGGAGTGTCCCCTTGGAAAGGCGCGGTTGGAGTATCCTCGTGGGTGACAAAACTTCATGATTTAGAAAATGGTGAGCATTCGACAATTTTTGGCAAAAAAATTTATTGTGAATGAGGATGGTGAAGATGTAAAATATGTTTGTGCCTTGATATGAGCTTGTGGGATGTTAAAGTATGTTCTCGAGTCTGATCGGGGTGATACAGGGACATTCGAATGTCTCGAGATGAAATTCGGAAAAACTTGTTTTGACCATGACCAAAAATAGGGGATAGCATCGCGCTATCGTGCTTCCTGAATTTATTCTAAATTGGTTTGAAGGAATTAGAGGGTGGACAAGATACGGCTAAAAAGCTAACTCGACGAGGGTCGATTTAAAAATATTCCCAATGCCCTAAGAAGTCATTTTTCGAGGGAATAAATTTTCAAATTTAGATTGATTGTACTGCTAGCAGAGCATATGAGGGACAAGGAGTGTCAAAATTTGAAAAATCATTTCGGACTTATTTGGTATTGGAAAATTGCAAATAATACCTTTCCAGAAAGGGAATTTCATGAACTTTTTAGGAAAAATGTTTGAAAAAATCATTTAGTGGACGTGAATGGCCCAACCAGAATACATGTTCGGATTCTAGATGTTTCGGATAGTTTAGACTTGAGAAATCATAACTCTCTCATCCGGAATGATCCAGGGGTGAATAAGACATCGTTTTAAAGATA
>JBBYHO010000021.1:1015166-1031983 GCA_038382025.1 Adansonia gregorii
AGAGAAAAATGATGAGGTTTTGGTTCTGGTATGGATGAGGGTGATTTTTGGAGTGTGTAGTGGATGAAAGTAAGTGTCTTGGGGTTGTTTTTAGTTGATGGGTGAAGAGCTACGGGATTCTGGTTTTCTGGGCGTGTGAATATATTTTTGGAAGTGTAAATGAGCTGGAATCTAACCTTTTTTAGCTAAGATAGAAGTGGTCCATTTATATTAGCATTTTGGAGCCAAATTGGAAGTGTTTTTGGCCATTTTTCAAAAGGGACAAGGTGATGTCAGCATGGTGGCTATAGGGTGGCCGTAGAAAGCAACTTGCTGCCAATGTGATGTGCATAGGGTGGCTGGATTAAATGCTGAAATGTTTTTTCAGCAAATAGGGTGGCTGATGGTGATATTGGTTAACAAGCTAAGGAGTAGGGTGATCATGTGATGTTGACCCTTTTCTGATCCAATTTAGACTTCAAAAAGATGTTATGATTAATTCAAAAGTCTAAATTTGTAATCTAATATATGTTTTAATCTTTTCTTATGCAAAAAAAAGAGCTAAAATCGAGTTTTGGATCAATGGTGGACGAGTAAAAAATGCCCGGATCATGAAAATGGCCTGCATGTATCGATACATTTGGTCCAAAAACCTTATGTGTATCGATACAATGATTAATGTATCGATACTATGAACCATTGTATCGATACTATGAACCACTGTATCGATACATGTTGATATGTATCGATACATTCTTTTACAGAATGTATGTTTTGGTCTTGGCATGGTCTAGTATCGATATAGAGGCTTATATATCGATACATCTACATGTTGTATCGACACAAATGGGGACATTTCAAATTTTTGGTGCGTTAGAGCATTGTATCGATATATTCAAGTAAACTTGTGAATTTTCTCATATCTTTTGTCCCTGGATACCTTGGACTACGGCATTTGATGCCACATCTTCACATTTACCTTTGACATGATCCCTAGGCTTTCTTGACATCCTCAAAATACTTTTTCACCAGGCGACAATCATCGCCCCCTCTTACGTCCATGCTCCACATTGCTAAAAATTAGCCCGGACAAAATAAGGTGTCTACAGCAGCTAATACATATCTACAATTAAATCACTAATTATCTAATCTATAATTAAAATAAACAGCTAACTGTTTTCCAACACTTCGCTTCAAGCTGGGAAATATACATCTTCCATTCCCAGCATGGAAATATACCTCTGAAAACTTGTAGCATTCAAACCTCTAGTAAACAAATCAGCTAGTTGATTCTCTGTAGACACATAGGGTGTGCAAATTAGGCCATTTTCAATTTTCTCCTTTATGAAATCTATCTCTATGTGTTTGGTCCTGTCATGTCGTATAGGATTATGTGCAATGTTTATAGTTGATTTGTTGTCACAGTACAATCTCATAGGCTCATTCCCTTTAGTCTGTAGGTCATTTAATAGTATTCTCAGCCACAGCAGTTCATATATTCCTTGCGCCATTGCTCGAAACTCTGCTTCTACACTTGATCTTGCCACCACATTATGTTTCTTACTCCTCCATGAAAGTAGATTTCCTCTAAGAAAAGTGCAATAACCCGATGTAGATCTTTTGTCTACAGGTGACCCTGCGTAGTCTGCATCTGTATAGGCCTCCAATACTACTCCCTCATTCCTACGAAATAGAATTCCCTTTCCAGGATTTGCCTTTAAATAGCGTAAGATCCTGTAGACAGCTTGTAGGTGAATCTCCTTTGGGTTATGCATAAACTGGCTAACCATACTCACGACATAAGCTACGTCGGGTCTAGTATGTGAAAGATAAATTAGCCTACCTACCAATCTCTGGTACATCTCCCTGTCAACTATAGGATCATCTGGTGCTTTTCCAAGTTTGTGGTTTGGATCAATCGAAGTGTCCATTGGTTTGCATGCTAACTTCCCTATTTCTTTTTATAGGTCAATAACATATTTTTGCTGTGAGATGAAGATACCCTTTTTTGAGTGAGCCACCTTAATTCCTAGGAAATATTTTAGTTGCTCTAGTTGTTTTATCTCAAATTCTTTGTTTGGACACTGCATGAGCATTTCCTGTTCACTTGCGTCATCTTCGATCACAATTATATCATCCACATACACCAGTAGAGCAGTCACTCCCCCTGTCTTTGAGTGTTTAATGAACAACATATGGTCTGCCTGACTCTATTTATATCCAGCAGCCAACATCACTTTTGCAAACCTTCCAAACCAAGCCCTCGATGACTGTTTTAGACCATATAATGCCTTTTGCAGTTTGCACACTTTGTTCGTTCCCAGTCTCTCTTCAAAGCCAAGTAGAATTTCCATATAAATTTCTTCAAATCCCCACGAAGAAATACATTCTTCACATCATACTGCTGTAAATCCCAGTTCAAGTTTGCTGTTGATGATAGCAACACCCTAACTGTGCTCATTTTTGCCATCGGAGCAATAGTTTCTTGATGATCCACCCCATAAGTTTGAGTATACCTCTTGGCTAATAATCTTGCTTTGTATCTTTCCAGTCTTCCATCAGCTTTATATTTTACTGAAAACACCCATTTGTAGCCCACTGATTTCTTTCCCTTTGGTAATTCTGTGATTCTCCATGTTTTGTTCTTTTCCCAAGCATCCATCTCTTCTCTCATAGCATTCCTCCATTCCTCTTGGGACAATGTCTCAAATAAGTTTCTAGGAATAGTTATAGTGTTTAGACTCGAGAAAGGATTTGTGAGACGGTGAAAATCTATCAAAGGATACAAAATGAGACAATGGATATGAGGGATATTTAGTAAACTTTCTCGGTTTTTTTCTAATAGCAATAGGTAAGTCAAGATCAGCACTTTCATTTTCAGGCAAAGTATTTCCAAATTGAGAATTAGTTTCAGCTACAGTAGTTACCTTACAGTCAGACTTTGGAGGAGAATCTTGGACATATGTTGGAGTAGAAACTGGGACTTTACTTCTTGAGTACACTTGCTCAAATCGCCGAGTGTCATAGATAGGATCAGTTTTTTGTATAGGCAAGGGCAATGTCTCAGTCTGGTTTGGGTAGGAAATAATGACCCGGATCGATTTTGAGTCGGGGGAGACTTGATTTGGTTTTGAATAATATGGTGTGACTCAATAGGTAGAGGCAAAAAAAAGTCTTCCCTATCCTTATCTTCCAATGATCTCTTCTTATGAAAAGCAAGTTGAAAAAATGATTTTTCTTCTTCAAACGCGACATCTGCAGAGGTAAAGAACTGTTTTGCCTGGGGATGGTAGCACTTGTAACCTTTTTGGGTTGAAGAATGTCCTACAAATTTGCATTTAATAGCTCTAGGATCTAATTTTTCCCTATTGTTATTATGAACATGGACAAAAGTAGTGCAACCAAATACCCTAGGAGTAAGACCATTAGAGATTCTCAAGTATGGATAAATTTTGAGACAGCTTTCATTGATTTTTCAAACTCTAGAGACTTAGAAGGTAATCTGTTTATAAGTTAAGTGGCTGTTAGGATTGCTTCCCCCCAAAAACTCTTAGGTACATTCTGTTGAAATAAAAGAGCTTTCGTGGTAGCTAACCAATGACCAATTTTTCTCTCAACAATCCCATTCTGTTGTGGGGTATTGACACATGAAGATTCATGGATTATACCTTCCTTTTCAAAATAAGGAGAAAACGTCTGATTAAAGTAATCTTTGGCATTATTAGATCTAACTTTCTTAATTTTTACCCTAAACTAGTTTTGAACCATAGTAAGAAACTTAGGAAAGATGACACTCATATCTGATTTATGTTTTAGGAGGTATACCCAAGTTACCCGAGTACAGTCATCCACAAACAAAACAAACCACCTCGAGCCTGTCATACTAGAAATGGTAGAAGGGCCCCATATATCAGTATGGATCAAGTAAAAAGGCATTGACCACTGTTTATTATTAACAGGGAATGAAAATGTTTAACATCAATCCCTTTAAACAAACTAGGAAACATAGTTTTTAGGATAGTAAATGAAGGATGAGCAAATCTACAATGGTTGAGCAAAACAGCCTCTTTATTTGTGGTGGATAGATATGATAGAGACTGACAATCTTGGACACTCTTTGATTGATTCACTGTCTTAAGATAGTATAGTCTTTAGCACGTCCAATCATCTTTCCCGTGTTCTGATCCTGAAATTCACAATGAGTTGGATTAAAAGTAATAACACAATTCAAGTCATTAGTTAACTTCTGAATAGACAACAGGTTAGTGGACAGCTCAGGAACATGGAGTACATTCTTGAGAGTGAGCTGAAATGTAATTTGGATGTCTCCTAATCCGGCTACGGTAGTGAGGGAACCATCTGCTACTAGAATTTTCCTATTGCTAGGACAAGGGCTATAGGTTTTAAATTGTAAAGAAGAATTGGTCATATGGTCTGTGGCTCCCGAATCAATAATCTAGGAGCTATAATATTCCTATCCGAGGCATTATTAGAATCAATAGACTTACCTGAGAGAGCTAGTGAGCATGTAACACCAGTTTTAGACTTGCCCAAGGATTCTAGCAATTCTTTAAGTCTGCCAATCTCTTCCTTACTGAATTCTTCTTTCTCAATAGTTATTTCCTAGTCTGTTGCAGTCATGTGAGCCCGACCTTGACTCTTTTTTCGTCCTCCTTTATACCCCTAGTCTTGGTTTGAAATACTAGGTTTCCTATTTAGTTTCCAGCACTTTTCCCTAGTATGCCTTGACTTCTTGCAGTAGGTACACCAAAGAATGTCTTTGCTGTCTTTTCCTTGCAGCCCTGGCCTTGACAGTTCTGCTTGTCCATTGCCTTGCTTCATAATATTTTGATCCCTTGTCATCGTACAGATTTCTCTTCCACCTGACCTTCGAGCATGACTCCCCTATGACTCTTTTCAGCCTGAATCAAAGAAATGGTTTCATTAAGGGTAGGGATTTCATCTTTGCCAAAAATCTACACCCTAACTTGGTCAAACTCTACAAGGAAATCACAGACTCGATCTTTCTCAATAAAACTTTTCAAAATAGCAGCACCTCTAAACACTTAGTCTTAATGCACTGATAATGGTCAAGTTCCTGCCATAAGCTTTAAAGGGAGTTGGCATATTCTGTCACGGATTTAGTACCTTGTTTCATGGCACTAGCTTGAACCTTGATTTCATAAACTTGTGCAACATCTCGAGCCTTTGAATAAGTTTGTCTCACAGCATCCTATACTTCTTTGGTTGTGGGTAAAAACATATAGGTGTCACCAACCTCAAGGGTAATTGAGTTCCACAGCCATGACAGAATCGTATAATTGGCTTCATCCCATGCACCGAATCTCAGATCATCCCTTTCAGGGCTAGTTCCTAGCAAATGGCTCAATTTCCCTTTACCCTTTAGATAGGTTTGAACAAACTAAGACCATTTAAGGTAGTTCTTTCCATTTAGCCTATATGTTGACTGGATGTTTTGTAGATCACCGAACAATGGGTTGAGAGTAGTTTCTTCGGTCTGTATTTTGGATTTAGCCATCTTTGATTTACGTAGGAATGTAGTAGTAGAAGAGACTAAAAAACAACACAGAAGAGATGGCAATTAAGGCCAATAAAATGGCAATGAAGGCCAAACAAAAACAATTTGTTTAGAGAGAAACGACTAGCTCAGATACCATGTCAGAATTGAAGGTAAAACTTCATTCTCTGATGTTATTTTATTTCTTTGTAGGATATCTCTATATATATAGTGTAGTACATAGGTTATCACTAGTCTGAACAGAAAAATCTGGTAGAATACAATCCCATAGTTTTAGGATTGATTCCATAATTCTAGAGATCTATTTTCTACCTATAGCTAATACATATTTACACAGCTAATACATATCTACAATTAAATCACTAATTATCTAATCTATAATTAAAATAAACAGCTAATTGTTTTCCAACAAAATGCATGTAAAAATTACGTAAAGCAATATTCAACTCACCAGTTTACATTACTGTATTCAAATGTTAGAACTTGAGGCTTCATCTAGGAGGTTTGAGGTCTAAATCTTGGGAATTGTAGGGTGGGTCTGTTGGTTGGAAAGTGAATATCTCCTTTTGTGTAGTGTTAGTCCATATTGACCAGGAAAAAAAAGGTTGTTTTGAATGCAATTATATTGAATTATGATCAATCATGTAAGAAAATCTTATTTATTTTACTATAAAACAATTTCTTGGTTAAAAATTTTTTCCTAGATAAGTACATTTATGTTTTTTGGCATATAGTGTTATTTATTTAGTTTTTGTTGAAGTAAAAATGAAATTGGACTTTGGTAGAGCTTGAACTAGGTTAGAGCCTGGACTTCTATTCTTGAGCTCGCGCTTCCACGTACTTAATTACGGACCTAGTTATGATCCTTTGGCTTATCCATGTTGTGTTGTTGACTTATATTTTTCATCTTGGTTGTGATTGAACTTTTTCCCTTCATATTCTGGCATTCTCATACGACATAGATCTTAGAAAATAAATATTTTAGATCCATTTTGTATCATTTTTAAACAAAGATGGTATACCTAATTATCTTAATGTGAGTACTCAATAATGTCGAAATCTTTTTTCTTATACATTTCAAACATACTGATAGATTTTTTTAATAAAAATTTTTTAATTTTGAATTCTTGTTTACTATTTTGATCTTTACAATTTAATATATTATTCTTTGATTATTTTATTTGTATTTTATAAGAATATTTTCTTCTTCTTTGGATTTTATGGCCTACTATAAATGTATTTTTTTATTGTAAATATGATGATTCGCTGGTTGTAAAATTGACTTAAACAAATTAAATTAAAAAAATAAGCGGCTAAGAATAGAAACATATCATTCTTATCTATAAAAAAGGCCCCAAACCACATAATAGAAATGCAAAAAGGACAACATAACAAACAAAAGCACCTAAACATTTTGTTCAATAGTAGGTAAATAAAGCTCCTTGCTTAAAGAATTAGGTCCAAATCCCCTTTTCCCTAAAAAAGTACTTGATCAAAAAAGAAAAAAAAAAGCACAAAGAACATTAAAAAAATTGAGCTGTAGTCATTCTCTGTATCTGTTATGGTGTTCTTGGAGAGTTAGAATTTAGAATCCTAGGATCAGTAAGGCGAACATTGACTTGTATAACAGGACCATACTTGGTGTAAAATCCTAGAAGGGAATCCCAGGGTCCCAATTGGTTTGAGACTTAGTTACAAGACAATGCAACACAACAAAAGTTTTCTCACAATGCGGCATCAACTACATGGATTATATTGTGTGGTTTGCTATTGAGGACCATACCATAAATATGATGTTTTTGTCTTTGTTCTATATTTAACATTTCAGCTTTGGCCTCTTAAATAAGATACTTCTATAGAAAATTAAGAGAAAGAAAGTTGAGAGGAATTGAAAAATGGTTTTTTGTATTATGTGTTAAGAATGCCACATGACATTGGTATATATACAGTAAATAAAATCCAATTCTAGGCAACTAGACTAATCAAAATATTCCGAATCAATTCAAAATTATCCCTAAAAATCAAATTTAATATTTTTCAACAAAAACTAAATCCTATAAATAGGGAAACATAATTTTTTACCCCTTAATTACAAAATCTCCTAATAATCCCAAGATTCCAAGTAATCAGGAATTCCAACCCCCTTCAAGTTGGGGAATGTATGTTAGTCATTCCTAGGTCAAATTGAGCTCTTGGGATGGCTTTAGTAGTCTGTCTACTGCTATATGAGAGTATAATAAACTTTTATGACTTCTTGTTCAATTTTTTCTTTGATAAAGTGATGATCAATCTCTATATGCTTAGTTCGATCATCATGCATTGGATTCTTTGCAATACCAAAGTTGTTTGACTATTACACATCAACTTCACCAATTTTGTAGGTGAAAACTGAAGTTCCTCCAAGTGTCTTTTTAACCACATTCCCTCACATATGCCATAGGTCGAAACTCGGCATTAGCATGCCGCAATTAACTACTTCTTACTTCACCAAGTGACTAAGTTGCACCATACATGGGTACAATATCATGAGGTTGATCTTCTTTTGTCAATGGCCTTGCCTAGACAGCATCTGAGTAGATTTCAATGTTCTTTGCGAGCTCTCCCTCCTTGAAAAACAAACCTTTTTCCTAGAATCATCTTTAAGTAAGGCAATATCTTGTTCATTGCTTCTTGATGTTCCTCAATAGGGTTGTTCATAAACTAACTAACCATGTTGACTATGAAGCTAATGTCAAGTCTCGTGTGTGATAAATTAGCTTTCCTACTAATCTTTGGTGTCTACCTTTGTCCATATCAGCTGAATCTTTCTTTGATCCAATTTTGTTAAATGGATCTGTTGGAGTATCTTAAGGTTTGCACTCAAGCATCCTTGTCTCCTTTAACATGTCTAGAGTGTATTTCATTGTGATACTGAGATGTCTTTACTCTAGTGTGCTACCTCCATTCCAAGGAAGTATCTCAAGGCTATTAGGTTTTCGATCTCAAATTCCCTTCTAAGAGTCCCCTTTAGCTGAGTTATATCATCTTCATAATTTCCTATTACAATTATGTCATTAACATAAACTATGAATATAGTGATCTTATCACCTGAGGGCTTGTTGTTGAACAGCATATAATCTAACTATCCTTGAGAGTATCCATGGTCCTTGATTGCCTTGTTGAATCTTTCAAACTAGGCTTTTCGAGATTGTTCAAGCACATAGAGTGACTTTCGAAGTTTGTAGACCAGATTAATATTATTCGGATTCTTAACGCCATGAGGGACTTCCTCTTCAAGATCTCCATTCAAGAATGCAATCTTAAAATCCAATTGATATAGATTCCACACAAGATTAGCTTCCAATATAACAAGATTCGAATGGTGTTCAATTTAGCAACTGGGGAAAATGTTTCTTGGTAGTCAATTCCATAGGTTTGTATGAAGCCTTTAGCTACTAGTGTGGCCTTGTATTGGTCTATGCTTCCGTCTGCCTTAACGTTAAAGATCCATTTGCATTCTACAAGTCGTTTTACGTTGGGGAGTTAAATGAGTTCCCAAGTTCCATTTTTTTATAATGCGTAGATTTCCTCATTCGATGCTTCTCTCTGCTTAGGATGTTGCTAGGCATCATGAATGCATCTTGAAATCTCTATGCTATCTAGATTTGTGGTGAAGGCTCAATTGCTAGGAGAACTTATCATAAGACACAAAATGTGAGAGGAGTACAAGAATTGACTCTTTTTTTTTGGGCAATAGGAAGATGGAGATCATTAGTTAAACATATATCATTTATAGATGAATAGGAATCTATGTTACCTTCAATCACCTCATTAGGTGTAGGACTTGGGATGTTTGCTTGGCAAGGCTTAAGAAATATGTCTTGCTCTACCATTTTAGGGTCTTTTGGACGTCTTGAGTAGGACCTAAAGTTCTTTGTTTCATTCATGAAAACTTAGATTCAGCTTCGGAGAGTTTTCCTTCTTGAGGTTTGGTAGGAAAAGGCACAATAGCTTAGGAAGGAGACTTAGATTCAGGCTCTGAAAGGTCCACAAGAGTCGAGAGAAGATCCCAAAACTAATATTCTTCTCGGCAAATAGAATTCTCCCCCTAAATATTAGTTTTGGGATAATAAGGCATATTCTCAAAGAAAGTCACATCCATGCTGTTGTAGAATTTTCGAGTAAAGGGATTTTAGCTTTTTTAACCCCTCCGATGAGGTGAGTAACTCGGAAAAAGACATTGATTGACTTTGGATCTAGTTTACTTCTTTAGTGAGAAGCAACATGGAGACAGGCTGAGCACCCTAAAACTTTGAGAGTGATGTCAATTATAATTCGGGTTTTAGAAAGGTTTTGGAAGAACTTGGCAATAAGTGTTGAATTTCAAGATTCGTGTTGGCATTCTATTGATTAAGTAAGTTGTTAAAATTGCTTTCCCCAGAACTCTTTTTGAACATGACTAGCGAAAATAAGGGACAGTTCTACCCCCACAGTTCTACCCCAAGGAATTGCCTATTCTTTGTCCTAACGATCCCATTCTATTGAGGGGTGTCAAGCAAGAATTTTGGTGAATAATGCCATTATCCAGAAGATATTTCCCAAGAAGTGTGATTTTAGCCTAAAATTGATTATGGATCGTAGAATGGAAGTTTCTAAATATGGCTCTTACTTGGGATTTTCTTTCAAAAGGAATACCCATGTGATTCGGATATGATCATCAATAAAAGATGCTAACCATCTTGCCCTTATAATATTTTGAACTCGAGAAGGTCCCCAAATTTCAGTGTGAATAATAGAAAATGGTTGAGAGGTTTTGTAATTTTGAGGAGGGTAGAAACTATGACAATGCTTAGATAGTTGGCAAACATAACACTGGAAAGATCTGAGATTTTTATTGATAAATAAGGCAAAGATGCCATAACATAATGGTGTTTTCTTTATTTGAATCTAAAAGTAGGGTTGAACTTCTAGGGAAACCTGAAATTGTGTTTGTAGAAGAGGAAACATGGTTGGCTTGAGTGTTTGGATCATTTGTCCTAATTTGGTAGTCTTCCACTTTCCTTACCACTGTCAATCATCTTCCCTAAATCCAAATCTCAAGACAAGTAATGAGTGAAAGTAAGTTTAACTAAACAATATAAGTCCTTAGTGAGTTTACTGATAGACAATAAATTGCATGTTAAATTTGGAATCAAAAGGACTAATTTAAAGGTCAATATCTTTGAGATGATCACTTTCCCAATGCTTGTTGTGGTAGAAAGAGAACCAGTTGCGATCTTGACTTTGTAATTTTTGTGATAGGGGCTATGCTTGTGAAATAATGACGAGTCCTCGGTTTTAACATGTAGAATATTAAAAAACGTACCTTTTTTTTCTAATAGACCCAGTTATGATAACTTGAGCTTTAGATGGTCCTAAAGAAATCACTTGATTCAGATGCCATGAGAGTTTGTTGGTCAAACCAAAAGGTGGCTGCAAGAGAGACGGTTGGTCAAACCCAAGCATGGAATGGGTAAAGGAAAGAGAGAATTTGCCCAGAGACAATGCTCTATTTTAGATTGAGAAAACAGAGGAAAGATAGAGAAGCCATAGTGATGAAGTTTGAAGAGCAGGAGGCTCTGATACCATTTAGAAAATTGAGAGAAAGCAAGAAAGTTGAAAGGAATTGAAAAATGTATTCTATATTATGCGTTAAGAAAGCCATATTACATTGTTATATACAATAAATAAAATCCTATTCTAGGTAATCAGGCTAATCAAAATAATTACAAATCAAATTAAAATTAATCCCTAAAAATTAGGGGCATCATTTTTCAACAAAAACCAAATCATATAAATAGGTAAACAAAATTATTTACCCATGATTACAAAATCTCCTACTAATCCCAAGATAGTAGGAAATTAGGAATTCCACAGCTTTTAGGAAGCATTATCAATTTGGAGATCTTTATTGGCCCAACCAAATGTGAAGCAAGTTTAGTCTGCTCTATGTTATAATGTAATGAGTTCCATTTTGCAGGAAGGATGCAAAGGCCTCTTGTATATGGTACTTCATGCACGAGTTGTTTTGGATCTGCATGAACAACTTGAACAAGAGATCAGTTTTGAGCAGGTAGAAGGGGATTTTGACTCATTTCAGGGAAGATGGCTTCTAGAGCAACTTGGAAGTCATCACACACTACTGAAGTATTCTGTGGAGTCAAAAATGCACAGAGACTCCCTTCTTTCTGAAGCTCTCATGGAAGAGGTATGTAAATTATGCACTCTACTGCATTCTGCTTTTTTATTTTCACCTACTGTGTAGACAGTTAATGTATCCATTGAGGGATTGCGTGTAAGTGGAATAAAAATGTTTGTACAAAGAAATAAAGATATCCTTTCTTTCTAAACTCTTGCTACTTGGTGCTGTTTACTGGAACCTTGGTATAAGAATTACTCAATATTGAGCACCCTGGTAGAATGTTTTCGAAATAGCAGCCTTTCTTGACCTTCAAACTTCTTAGACTTCATGAAATCATGAACTACATATAGCACATTCTACTTATACAGAAAAAGGCACTACTTTCCAATGCATCATACCTTCATTTAGCAGATAACAATCCAAAATGAAATTGCTAAAGTTGTGGATGGATGTCAACATATATGTTCCCATAAGGAGTTTGTACAAGCTCTTGTACAAATTTTAACTGAATATCCATAATTTTTTTAGCCTACAAATACCCATAATTCAATCCTCATGATAAATATAATTTGTCTTTCTTTTGCGGGCCATACATGTTTGTTTTAGAACCAATTTTGGAAGCCTACAAGATATGTTGCAGGATAATTTTTCTCCTTTCAAGAAAGGGTCTCCACCTTTGTGGGAATATATGAAAGACAGGATAATAGCCATCCTTGTGGTACCTTTAACTATTAGAGAAAGGGGGAAAGAAGAGTCTAGTCTTTTAATATATTTGGCTTTTTGTTTCTTTATTTTGTACTTGGAACATTTGTCATCTTCAATAAGAAAGAATCTGTTTAAAAAAAATGATGTTTTACCCCTCTGACCTTGTAGGTTATATATGAAGATCTGCCATCCAATTTATGTGCAATTCGTGATTATGTTGAAAAAAGAGAGGCAGAAATTTCCTTCGAATCACATGAAAGTCGACAGCTTTCAGGGCAACAAACTTCCTCCTCCAGCAATGATGATGAAACAGGCTACAGTGATACCGCTGAGCAGGATTTGGATTCCACTAGTGCTAATTCACTTAGACAAAGACCCAGAGTTCCAGGCTTGCAAAGGGACATTGAAGTCCTCAAAGCTGAGCTCTTGAAATTTATATCTGAACATGGACAGGAAGGATTTATGCCCATGAGAAAGCAACTTCGTTTGCGCGGCAGAGTGGATATTGAGAAAGCGATCACACGCATGGGTGGATTTAGAAGGATTGCATCTTTGATGAATCTCTCTCTAGCATACAAACAACGCAAACCGAAGGGCTACTGGGACAACCTGGAGAATCTACAGGAGGAGGTGGTTATGACCATTTCAAGTGTTTTTCTTTTAACTCAATGTTCTAGTCTTGTATGCATCAGGCAATCTGCCAAATGAAATTCATTATAACATTAGATGGTAGAATAGAAAGTTATTGCAGTACAGAATCATATTTTGTACAAGCTGATAATTAGAAACTATCCAATTGGGCTGCTTTACCTTGCAGATTAGCCGATTCCAGAGGAGCTGGGGGATGGACCCATCATTTATGCCCAGCAGAAAGTCATTTGAGCGTGCAGGTTTTTCAATTGTGATACTTCTGCAAGTCATTCAAACAAGAGGGAGCTTCAGTTTTGTTATATATATATATATATATATATATTATGTAAGTTTATCTGATGAATTGTAGTTATACTTATAGGGCGTTATGACATTGCACGTGCATTGGAGAAATGGGGGGGTCTTCATGAAGTTTCTCGTCTACTGTCGCTTAAGGTGCGACAGAGACACCCCAGCAGACAGGTGCAAACTAGTGCCAAGGAAAAACCTATGAACAAGGTAGCAGCAAATAGTGAGAGTGGCAGCGGCAGTGGCAGTGGCAGTGGCAGCGATATAGAAACTGATGAAAAGACCACAATATCAAAGCCATATGTTTCACAAAATACACAAAAGTGGCTCACAAAGCTCAAAGATTTGGACTTTAATTGGGTTGAATAAATGTGTGAGTACTACTACTATCACTGCTAGTTTAGTTTCTTTTCTTTGTGGACGGGTTAAGTTGACGAGGAGAAATAATTAATTAAGCTGTGACAAATCTGGGGTAAACAAGATGCCACATAGTTGCACCATCTTTGGTTCAAGAGGTAAGAACGAGATGCGGTTCAAATCATGTGGGACTAATTAAGGATTTAACTAACCTTCTAATGTTTTGGTTGGGAGGGACATTAGTCTTTCCAATTAATGTTTAGAAGGGATACTAGTTTGCTTTCGTTCACTGAACTTGAAATGGCTGCTTACGTTTAGATTCCAATCTTTTTGGGTTCAAGTTCAGGTTTGGAATGTTTTTGGTTTAGATTGTTTTAAGTTTGACTCATTTTAGATAGGTTTTATGTCATCTTTTATTTTATTGTAGATGTAATCATTTTTGCATATTTAAATGTTCAAATTCAAAAATAAATTAATTATTGTTTTTTAAGTAAGCTTTTGTTTATAATATAGTATTTGTAGTTATATTTGTATATTAATATCACTATTTATTAAGATAAAAAAGATATTAAATTAATTTGTCATATAAAATCAATTCATTATATAATTTATTATAGAAAATATGATACATTATCATGTTGATATTTAAAACAATGATTCAATAAACTTTGATATTCAATATATAAATACATTATGATTTACAATATGCATTGTTGTAATATGTTGAACACGAATCTGACACGTTAGATTTAAAAAAAATAAATTTTACTTTCTCGTATTACGATTAAACTTAATTGTTGGATAAATTGCACATCCAACGTAAACCTAAATAATTCGGAGTCGCCACCAATTTGGTTTTAGATTAGCCATTTATTGGGGTTGGTATTTTAAGGATTACAAAACTTTCAAAAACAAGCTTCGAAGTTTACGTTTATAACAAAATGTATGTGAAAGGGTTTAGGAGGCAGTCACAATTACGAGAAAGGATCGATACCTCTCATGACAACCAAAAATTGGTGCCTTTTAATTACGTGTTAATTAAAGTCTCGATTATGAAAGGTTTTAATTTTTCCAGTGTTTAAGTAAATGGGTTTTTATATTGTTTGAAAGTTAAAATATTTTTTGCACCTTTCTAAAAAGTCTAAAAGAATACGAAAGTTTTATTTTTAAGCAAATTGAAAATTTTAATTTACTTGTTTAAAGAGAATATTTTTTTTATATAAAATAATCGATGAAGTGACTTCTATATACTATAAGCACACCTTTGGATTATTTTACCTTGAGGAAATTATCTTGCATTTTTGAAAAAAAAACATATAAACATATTAAATTTAAAGCATAACATCATAAAAATGAGTCCAAAATACACATAAAATTGCAAAATGATCTCTTGATTATGGAAAATATCTAAATAGGCTTAGCATTCATAAAATTACATAAAAGTCCTTAAATCATGAAAAATAACCTAAATGATATTAAAATGCATGAAAAGACATAAAAGTCCCTAAGTTATTAGAAAATGAGTAAATGACATCAAAATTCATGAAATTGCACCAAAGTCCCTAGATCAGAGAAAATGACTTAAACGTATGGAATGACGTAAAATCCCTAAGTCATGAAAAATGACCTAAAATAACATCAAAATTCACAAAATTGCATTTAAGTCCCTAAAACATGTTTAAAATGACATTAAAATGCATGAAATTTCATAATTGATCATGAATCATGGCAAATGACTAAAATAATGCAAAATTCTATGGAATTACATAATAAGCCCTAAATATGGAAAATATTTAAAATGGCCTTAAAATACATGAAATTACATAAATAGTCCTAAAACATGGCAAGTTACTAAAATGATGCAAAAATGCATGAAATTTTATAATAACCTTTAAATCATGGAAAATGATTAAAATGACCTCAACATTCATAAAATTACATAAAGTCCCTAGATCATGGACAATGACCTAAATGACCTTAAAACGCACGAGATGAGACAAAAGTTCCAAAGTCATGAAAAATGACCTAAATGACATCAAAATTCATAAAATTGCATTTAAGTCCATAGAACATGGCATATTACTAAAATGATCCTAAAATGCATGAAATTACCTAAATGGTCCTAAATAATGGAAAATGACTAAAATGACCCTAAAGTACATGAAAATGCAAAGTTAACCCTGATTGCATGAAACACTATGGGAAAATTGCAAAATGTTCTCTAAAAATTTTTACTACTCTTAAATACACCCATAGCATTTTCTTTCACCATAAACATAAAAGCATGGTATCATACATGATATTTATTCACAAAATACCTCATTAACATGAACATACATGGATTTCTCATCATGCATAGTAATGTGGTCAGTATTATAATATGCTCATGAAAAATGCATGGAGATATGATACATGAAAATGTCATAAAATTCATGTCATATATGATTTTGAACATAAAATATCCCATCAACATGAACATATATAAGTACACTAACATGCATGGTATAGTTGCTCCAATCATAATATTATCATGAAAAATGCACGGACATATGAATCATGATTATAATGCATGAAAATATCCTATAATGCGTGCAGATATCCTAAAATGCATGAATCATACATAACATGAAAAAAGAATGGCATGGGATAACTAACAAAGCAAGAAAAAGTAAAACAACATGGTGTAAACAACCATAAATCATGCAAACTTATTTTGAAATTTATGAAAACAAGTTTTCATGATGGAAAATTAATTTTTAAGAAACTTTTAACAAACATAAGCAAAGAAAACCAAAAGAAATTATTTAAGATCTTAACTTAAGGTTTGGCTAAAAACATGGGTTTTACACCTTTGACTCAAATCATCAACTAAGCATGGGCTTAAGATCCTCAAGCTCACATAAGATGAAGAGAAAAATGATAAAAAAACATAGTAAAAAAAATGATAAAAAAACATAGTAAAAAAACAAGTGGAGAAACTCGTAGACACCTTATTTTGTCCGGGTTAACTTTTAACAATCTGGAGCATCGACGTCAGAGGGGATGATGATCGCCGGGCGGCAGTATTTTAAGGATGTCAAGAAGGCCTAGGGATCATATCAAAGGTAAATACAAAGATGCAGCATCAAGGGACGTAGT
>JBBYHO010000021.1:1043832-1066392 GCA_038382025.1 Adansonia gregorii
TAGTTATGATTTTTAATTATTCAAAAATATTGTTAGTTTTTACCCAAAAGTGCTTTTTTACTTCTGAAAAGCAAGTTGCAAAAGAAGCAACGAAACAGAGCCTTAATAAAATGGTTTACGTTCACCCTGATCCAGGAATTTTCTTTCAGCCCTGTTTGATAAAAAGAGCATCAATCACATTCTAACTAATTCAAAAGTTTTATATGTTGGCATATTTAGAATGTATGCTTATCAACTATTAGAACATACAATGTTATTGATGTCTTTTCCCCTTTATTTTCCTTTGTTTGATTTTTTTTTTGTCCCTCCAATGCAATATTTCCTGATTAAAGGTCCTCTTGGAATTTTGATTAGAACCAACTTACATGATTTACTCTTTAAGTTAACCCCTTTCACAAGGCGGGACTGCAGCTATGTCTTAGACAGGCTGAAAACAGTAAAGTGGGGCATATGGCCACAAAGGTCTCTCACCCCTCACCTTTTGAACCCACCTGAAGTTGCGAGCCTATTATACATTAAAAAAAAGAGCCACAGTTGTCCTTTGAACATATTTATCTGTGCCTGGCATGATATTTTAGTTTGGTTAGAGCTTGATCCTGGATAGTCTGCCTGAGAACTGGAGCTTGAACAGGTATATTCAAGTGTGAAAAGCATGAGGACTAAAGGATTGAGCTCTTTAAAATTTTTGCAATTTGAGCTTGAGCAAGGTAAAACTTTGCTCAGCTTGACTCTTTTCATCCCTAGTTTCCATGTTTGAAATATTTTTGTCTACAGTTGTAATCTTTATGGCATTCTTGTTCTGTTAATTATTGGACTAATGGATGACACAATTAAATATTCATCAAAACAATAAAAAACGAATTGAAAATGTGAATTATTTTTTGTGGGAATCCAATCTTGCAAGTTGCAAGTAATGCCATCGTGCAAACTACTTTTCTAACCTTCTCTTGTGTCTAATTCCGAGTTAAGCTTTTTAGCACCTTCCCAAATTTCATACTTGTATGCATGGCTATATATAGATTAATCCTTGAGTTGTTGGACAGTTGTATATATTGCTACATATAGGTTAATATTTCTGAAGTTGTTGGATATGGAATTAACCCATTCCATTGCACTTGGCATGTCTACAGATTTTCCCAAGGAATATTATTCACTAGTGACAAACAAAAAAATTAGGACTATCAGAGTCTGGCTAATATTGTTTTTGGCTTCCTATATTTACTTACTGGAGGGTGTCAAACAGTTTCTACCGTACGCCTTTTAATATTTATTTTGGAAATTTTGATCACTTGAAGGTTGAAAGTAGCTCTGGAGCAGTTAATGAAATGGCAAACACAATGATGCAAAAATTTTGGGACTCTGCCCTTGCATTAGAGCCGCCAGCTGATTATGACACACAGAGGTATTTACTCAATCTGCCTCACTTATGGTCCCAACCTGTTACAATCTGGAATTAACCCTGCAGAATGTTCATTTCAGTGAAATGTCGGCAATCATGGCATCAGATGGAGCGGATACTGGAAAGCTATTGTCCTATTCTTCCATAGGCCTTGGAAACTCATTTTCTTTCAAATTTGAGGATATTAAGGGTCGTGTACATCGGTTCAATTGTGGTATGTACAATGTAGGTCAAGCTACTTGTGACAAAAATGGATCTGGATTTCTTTAGATATGTGTTATTTCATACCTATAAGCATCACTGCACTGATTTCCTAATGCAGACCTGGACTTTAGTGTTGAAAGAAATAAATATTCTGTAGCTGAATATGATCTAAGCATGTTTGCAAGCCTTGCTAGTATCTTTTTTCCTGTAATGTTGCATGCATGCCATGCGGTGTATTTATATTTTGTTCTTCAGGTGCTGAGAATTTAAACGAGCTTTTATCAGCTGTAATGCAAAGAAATGCTTGTAATGATCGTAGACGGCCTCAGCTTTTGGTGAGTTGCTGGGTTTATTTGTTTATTTTTACTTCACTTTCTGTGGTTTTGTCAAAATTTCTTGTTTGTACTCATTCATTCATTGATTCTCTTTTTATATAGTATAAAGACGAAGAAGGTGATAAGGTTTTACTCACCACTGATGGTGATCTTATTGCTGCCGTTAACTATGCTAGATCACTAGGACAGAAGGTAACGCATTTTTTGTTTTGAACTATTGGTTCTCTCATGTTGGACCATCCTTTTTTTTTTCTTGGTTTCCTTTTTATTTCGTTGCTTTTTTAATAAATATTCGTATATACACATTTCATTAGTTTCATTAATTGTTTACTTTAACAAGAAAAGTTCATGGAGCCCAGCTTTGGGATTTAAGGTTGTCAGCTAGTCATAACTGAACTTGAACTTGTGGGCTGCAGTTCATCTCACACATGTTGGAGTGGGTTGGCTGTGGCCTGGTCTGATTTTCTAAGGAGGTGCAAGCTTAGTTCTCAACTTCTTTGAGATCAAACCCTTAACAAAGCAGCAAAACAAACAGATAAAAAATGTTGATATGAGAAGTACTTGGTCCTGATATATTATTCCGAATTTATAACTCTTCCTTTGGCACAGGTGTTAAGATTGCAACTTGATTTTTCTGATTCTGCTCAGCAATCAGCATCTCAATCAAGTGCAACTGCCAAAAGAACCAGATGGGTCTCTTTTCACACGGGTTTCTTGGTTGGTGCTGTTGTGCTGACCGGCATCAGTGTGCTTGTTTACTTAAAGCGCTCAAAATTGTGAGGTTGTGCTGCTTTATCTGAGAAGGAACATATTGTAAATCATAAAATTGATTTTTTTGGGCAAGGAAAGAGGGAGCTTTTGAGAAGAGTGAAATGAGAAATGGGTGGAGCTGCTGGTTGATGTCCGGTAGCAGGTGTGATACTTGAACTAATTTCAACGCAGTATACAGTCCACAGAATTCAGTTTTTTTTTTTCCACATGTAACTCACAATCCATGAAGCAGTTGCGAGGGTAAACAATTGCATGCAAAACATTTTGTATACTATTTTGACATACATTCTTTCAGTGACTCAAATGAAGCACTGCCTTAACTCATTAAGTTTATATGTTGTACATATCTGGACGTTTAACAATTCAATCGAGACTTGCTGGCCTTACACAGCATGTCTTTTTAAGTTTTCTGGCTGCAAACAAACTACTTGGATTTGATTGTGACAGATTGGCCGTTGAGACGCTGAAGTACTTTCCGCAAGAGTACAATTTTCCTTCATTTTCAGGGGGTGGCTGGCATTAGGAGCCGAAAACTGAGTATTTTAACGAAGCGGAGACAATTGTTGGGTTAAATGAATGTGGTTCTTATCGGATACCTTCCTAAATAAAATTTTGTTTTACAATTATGGTATATGAGAATTTATCGGTTTATCAAATTTTGACATTTGAACGGATATGTCTATTTTCGGTGAACCACTAATTATTCGACGAAAATGTTGTGCAAATCAAATTCATGTGGAAAAAAAACGTTATATATATGGATAATGCTATGCCCTTATATAGCCATTGCTTGCAAATTATACACATGGTATCCATTCAGATTTCAAGTTATGTAATACTAAAATTAAAGAAAAGCAAAATTATGTAATATATATTTACATGGGGAAAATTCAGTGTTTCTATGTAAGGTTATTAATTGATAGTGACTAAAGGAAAGCATCATAAAAATAAAGTTATAGCAAGCAATCTTATCATGATTAAATTAACCAATTTGTCTTTAAAAATAACATTTAAAGTTTTTCAGAAGGGTATAAGCAAAAAGAGATTCAAATGGAGCAACAAATTATAATAACAATCAAAATTTAAATGATAAATTCTGTTAAGAGAATAATCGAATTCTTTAGGATAAACTTTTTAAAACTCAACTACCCAATCCAATTTCTAAACAAACGAACTGATTAAAAATAGAAATCGTTTGTCGATTCAATGCTACACCTAACCAATATAGTTTATTTCTGTAATGGAATTACCTGAGATTGTCGATGGTCAGAGGTTGATTGATTTCTTTGTACAATTCCACATCAAATGTTGACGACACCTTCAAACTGCTTACTACTATTTCAACAGCCTTTGCCTTTGTCTTGCTTGTAATATCAACATAAAAAAAAATAAAAATATTTCAGCAGAGGCAAAGAATAATTAAATCATTTATTAATTTACAGTTTTAAGGATTTCTATTAGTGAAACAACTGAAGCAGTAGCAATACCGACCAAGTGCTTCCACATCCTTCTATTGCGATTGTTAAAGTCAATGTTTATAATAAAAAATCATTTCCTCTAAAAGGGAAATATAAGATTTCGAAATGAAAGTTCAAAATTTCAACGAATTTATAATATTGACGAATTTTAAAATCGATGTCATACAATGATGCCGCATCATCTTAGTTTAAGAAGTGATACTTGTGTATACAAATGTGTATTTTTTTTTTCACCCTCTGGAAAAGTTGCTTGAAAATTAAGCGTCAATAAAGAGACGGATGAATGCTGCGTTGTCATAGTGGTGGTGAAAACCTCAAAACTTCAAGAGAACTAAAAAAAAAAAAATCAAACTTCTCATCAAATATTTTTTAAAAAGAAAAAAAATCAATGGAGAAGAGAAACTGAAGGCATGCTTACCATTAGAATACGTAAGACTCCAAATTCTAAGTTCAAAAAACAACAAATAATTCATTCCTATAAACCATAAAATGAAAGAGCTAAAGGAAACAAATATGACTCAAAATCAACTGCAGTTAGACATCAACCATGTCCATATCAATGTTCAATTTTCAAGCAGTTACAAAACATCCGAGATATTAAAAAAATAAGGAAATAAAGAGTCAAATGGTTGAAAAATTACAAATATCCGATACTTTTAAGAGCTGGGCTAAGTGTAGACACTGAACCATGCTCTTACTAATTCTGAGATATATGATTAAAGGATTGAATTACATTTGACATTTGGTGTATTGAGAGGTTTGTCGAAACTGTATTGACTCTCATAACATTTGAGTGACCATGATGCATTGCTAGATATAACTCATGGTCTGTAAATATAAATATTCTTAACCGAATTAATTTATATTTATTGCCCACATGTTAGAGGCATAATGGGTCACAGACATAAGGGTAATTTTATGGAATAAAAATGGGATTGGATTAAATTGTAAAGATATTGATCTCTTAAGGACTTACATAATTAGTTCAATTGGTGTAGGGGCCTAAATTCAATTATACCATAAAATTTAATATGCACTAAACTCTAGCTATATATTAATATGTTAATTAGAGATTGATGCCTTTTGCCATTCTAATCAAGTTTAACCGGATAGCTAAAGTAAGGGAAGAGAAAAACGTTTTTCCTTTTTTTTGGTTCTTTTAGATGGAAAATGTGCTTGATCAAGGGGAAAGTTTACGCAAACTAAATCGCTAGTACAACTTCCAAAAAAACATAGTCCTAACCTTGTGAAATTTTCTTGAGTCACCCATGTAAATCATCATTGGAGGCCAAACAATTCGACGACTTTGTTTTGCGACAACCAGGTTAAGTGCGCAAAAACAAGCGGATTTCAAATACAACCGGGATCTTGACAATCTCATATTGAGTTATGATTTTTGTTTCCATGTTCTTGAATTTTTAAATTGATTAAAAATGCATAAGTCGACCCTTTGAGGAATTCAGTATATTTATTTAATTTTTTCGTTGCGAATTTAATAATGACATATTAAATTTATTATTTTATTTGATTAAGCATGACTTGAATTCCAACAATTTAAACATACAAGAGAAAACTATTAGCAGAGGTTATACTTTCATTTCTTTTATGATAAAATTACGGCAAAAATTTATTGATGGTTACCCTAGCTTCTTTGCTTTGATTAAATTGTTGATCTAATTAGAGCTTTGAAAGTCTAAACGTTGCTCTTAAATTTCTTCATTTATAGGAGAACATCATGAATATCAAGTTATTTTCATTCATTTGCTAAAACAGAAAATAATGTAAATCATGAATAAAGACCATATAATGTTAGTAAAAACTTCATTTATTTAAGTTTACATGCAAGAAAACTTACTTTTCTTGTCCTTTTTTAATCGTTAATAATGTTAATAATACATAAAGTTGATCAGCAAGCTTAATGACCTTGTTATAAGTCAAATTATTCATGTTGAACAACAATTGTCTATAGCAGCACTTACGTAGAAAATTTAATGTGCCATAACTCTACCATAATAGTAACAGAAAATCTCATTATTTTTTTTTCAAAATTTTTAAATCTTTTCTTCCAAGAGTTAAAAGCATATACCATCTAAGGAATTAGAGTATTCTAACCTCTTTGAAAGCTATCTTAGTGCGCTGGACATGAATAAGAGTAGTTGATATCTGAATATTTTCTCTTAAAATTAAGTTTAATTTTGTCTTCTAAATGTTCAGCAATTTGTAAAAGCTAAGTATCATTAATTTGTTTAGCCATTTAATACTAACGTATACATTACATTTATTTATGTATGAGTTTGATAGTAAATTAAGCAATAATTAAACCATCGTTTATCTTTTTTTTGTCACATACTTTCAAAAAAGATAGAGCTTAAGCATCGGAATGTTAAATGATTCAATAATAAATTTAACCACAAAAAAATTTAGACTAACTTTATTTAGGGAGAAAATTAATTTTGTGCAAAATCATGCTGGGGAAAAAAAAAATCCAACAATAGGTTGAATCCAAGGTTGATTAGGGCTCCCATCACAAAGCCATCCCAACAAATTCTCTTTAAAAAATTAAAATTAAAAGAAAATCTGATCTCAAAAAATCTATTAGTGCAAAAGATTAAATGTTGCAAAAAAGCATTTTCAATCTTTCAATGGAATTGTTGACGGAAAACAAAACATAAGCTGATTACGTTCTTCAAATCTATTACAATAATAGTAAAATTGAAAGAATGATTCCTTTTTTTTAGGAATTCAATAGTAACATACCCGTTATCGTTGTTTATGTATGATATTTAAGAGTAAAGTAAGCAATAATTAAACCATTATTTATCTTTTTTTATCACTTAGTACAAAAAATTAGTAATTAAGCATTGAAAAGCCAAATAATACACAATCATAAATTTAACCATATAGAAATTAAGACTAATCTTAGTTGGCAGAAAATTCATTTCCTACAAAATCATGTTAGTAAAAACAATTAGATGAATAGTGAGAAAAAAAATCAATCCAACAATAGATTAAATCCAAGGTTCATTAGGGCTCCCATTCCAAAAACATCCCAACAAATTCTCTAAAAATTATTAAAAAACAAATCTGACATTCATAAATCTATTAATGCAAAAGATCAAACGTTATGAAAAAAATGTTTCCAATGTTTGAAAGAAATTATTAAGGGAAAAGAAAAATATAAGTTAGCGCAACAAAAAACATTTACTCACAACAGATACAAAGAACAACTAGATGTGAACAACTTGGTTTTTTTAAGTCTCACTTTGTAACATATTTTTGCACCACAGTAATGGCTTGTATTAAGCTACCTAAACTAAACAACTAGAAAAATCATTTTAAAGAAGCAAACTAGAGATCATCTAGAAGTATCCTAGTAACCTTAAAGAATTTAATGACATCATAAACGAAAGAACCTATTCCTGTTGTACATGTTTAATTTATAAGTATCTTGGTATCACGTAGGACTTGGTTCTAAGAAAATTGCTAATATACCTCTAAGGTGTACCTCTAACATAAAGAATCTTAGTAACCTAATGAACTTGATAATAATATGAAATGATAATTATACCCTCCATGGGTAACTTGGACATCAATAATGACCTAAAATGCAAAGATTACTATTTGGTCCTTGAACTTTTCAAAATTGCATTTGTAGACCTATCCAAAAACTAAAAGAATATGGAAGGTTTTAATATTTTCTACAACCCTTCGAAAAGACCATAAGGAATGCTAGAAACATTCTTAAATTGGAAATTTTATATGGGAAAAGATGATTTTGACCTTAAACACAAGGTTTTCTTAATGGACTCTAAACTTTGTGATTTAGTCCCTACATAAAATAAGGTCATAATTAAACACAAAATACATCACAAAAAATGATGGAAATCATGTCAATAATCATAAGGAACATTTAGCCTACTACTTATGGCCTTGGAGCAATTTTTTTGAGCTTTGCAAATTAGTCCTTAAACTTTTTAAAATTACAAAACACCCTAAAATGATTATAAAACATATTCAACATGCTAAATAAACATGAAAAATGATTGTCAAGGTCTACAAGTGGTTCAGCCAAGCATGACAGGCCTTAAAACAATTTTTTTTTTTACAATTTAGTCCATATATGTTATATTCATGACAAAACAACATAAAGCACATCAAAATCAATATAAAAAACACAGCAAAAATCATATAAAGTATTCAGCCAAGCACTTATGGCCTTAAAAAAATCATATAAAGTATTCAGCCAAGCACTTATGGCCTTAAAAAAATTTTTTGCCTTTCTACAAATAAGTCCTTAAACTTTAGAAAATTACAAAAAAGGCCTAAACATATCAAAAATATATGAAAAACACTCTTAAACATCTCAACATAGATTTGACCATGCTTGGATGGCCATGGAAAATTTTTTACAGTTTTTGCAATTTAGTCCCTATGTTTTCCATAATTATAAAATAACCTAAATTTGAAAACATCACAAAATCATCAACATTAGATTCAGCCAAGCTTTGAATCACCCCTTCAAGGTCTTGAAAAATTTTAAAGAATTATTTTTAATCCTTTACGAATTTATAATATAACAAAATAATACAAAATACCATAAAATGAAGCATAAAAAAATTATCCAAAGGCCTTAACCTTTTTCAGCCAGCATGGTATTTCAACAAAAAATTATTTTTTTCCATCTTATATTTTTATGAATATCAATATAAATACATGATATAATTTTTACCAAGCATAAATATGTATTAAAACATAGTAAATAATGAATAAATCAACATGAAAATATTAAGAAAAATAATATAAAAATATATACATGAAAATAAAAATATTTCTACTAAAAAACACAAATTATCATGATAAAAATCAATTTATTGCTAATGAAAATTAAATAAAACTACAAAATGAAGAAACTTATTCATAGCCACCATAGTTGGCATTTCAACATGGATTAAAATCTATGAGCACAAGCATGATTTTGGCTCACTAATAGAAAGAAAAAAAAATGAAAGTAACAAAAAGTAAAAAAAATTCTAAGTATTTTGCCTTAAAAAGCCTTAAAATTTAAGAATTTTAGTGTTTTTCCCTTAAAATCTAAAACGTTCAAAATGAACAAACCATCCCTTATTTATAGGGGATGGAAGTTGGCTAAGGGGTGTCTGAATCCCCTTGGCCGAATGGCTTCTAAACATTTCTACCAAATTCCACATTTTTCTTTTATTTTTTTATTTATTAAGCTTTTGGATTTTTTTTTATTTTTGATAAGATTTAATTAATGATTTTTGTCATTTTGAACGTGTCATCTTGCATAACATCAATCATGCCATCATCATCTAGAGAAATAAGAGAGAAAGAATTTAATTTGAATAAAGTAACAAATTAAAAATTATATGTTCAAAGAATAAGATTTGACATAACAAATTTAACTAAAAATTTAATTAAAATAAGCTTTTTAGGCTTGTTAGAAATCAAAAATGGGCTCATTGTGCTTTTCAAAAAATTAATGGGCTTATTGAGTTTATTAGAAAAATTAATGAGTTTTAAGGCCCATGATATGGAAAGAATAAAATTTGGCTAATTAAAAATGAAATTAACTAGTAAAAATTCTAATATGAACTTTTGAGATGGCTTTTGTGCAAGAAAAAGGCAATTAAAAATTTCAAACTCGAAAAATTTATGAGAAAAAACCTTTATGGAAGAAAATTGTTATTTGAAAAAAAATTCAAAACTCATAAAATAAATTAAATTTTCAAATATTGATTTAATATGAATTTAATGAAGGAATTTGAAGAATTTTAAAAATTATAAACTTAAAAAAATCCTGCCAAAAAAATTTACCAAGTAAAAAACTCTGTGTTTTAGAAACGAAATATTTCAAAAATATATTCAAAAATTATAAAAATGAATTAAATTCAACACATTAGTCAAAATATTAATTTATAAAAATAATAAAAGATGAAAATTTGAAATCCATAATAATTTTTACTAGGAAAAATTTCAAGAGCATAACACTATTGGTATTATGAAAAAGTTAACTTTAATAAATAAATTTTACAACTTGACACCTTGTAGTATAAAATGTCAATATGAATCTTTCTTTGAATATTTTTGATTTTTTGGGATAAGTATCAACGTAAATATCACACAGGTTTTGGTAAAAATATATGACGATCAACTTTTCAAATTTTACTAAAATTCACAAAAAATTCCTAAAATTAAAAATTTTGATCATGATATCATTCGTAGAAATAAATTTCAAAATTTCAAAAGAATGAAATTAAAAGCTAACTATTTTAACATGATTTTGTCTTTTCATTCGGGATCAACCCAAAAATGGCATTTTTTCTATCATGTTCACTTGAGGACCAATTAAGCAGGACTAAAAGTGTTTTAAAAATCTTTGGTCCACTTGAAGAAAGCCTACCCACACTGGGTAGTAGCTAAGTTCTTGGTCTCAAATATTTTAGGATTGTCAGGGAATGGGCTTGAACAAAATTAGGTGTCAATAGCTAACTTGTTTTGCCATTGCTGAGAATCAAGAACAAGGCAAAGACTAAATGCGATTTTGTAAAGCTCATAAAAGCTTTTTTTATAAAGAAAATTTTAATTAATGTGCACATGTACTAACTGCATTAGAGAAAACCTAGGAAAACTTCATTGATCTTTTTGCTTAACCGATAAAGTTACTTTAAATCCTACTTCACCTACCTTATGATAGGATCACATGATCACCTATATTACATAGGATCGCATGAAAAGATCATCCTTTTTTACTCACCCTACACGGGATCACATAAAAAGGACATATTATGCTTTTAGGCTTTGAATATTCTTTAATGCCAATTTCGTAAGGATTAAGCTGTTAGCTGCTTTTGGGCTTGGTGTCAATTTCAATTAGGTTGAAGCCACCATCTACTATTATGCTTAGTGCTAGTTTTGATAGGGATAGAGCTATCACATATTCTTAGGCTTAGTGCCAATTTTGATACTCTTGGGCTTGGTGCCAATTTCGATTAGGTCAAAGCCACATCTACTTTTAGGCTAAGTGCCAATTTCAACAGGGACATAGCCATCAAGTATTCTTGGGCTTGGTGCCAATATCGATTAGGCCAAAGCCATTATCTATTTTTGGGCTTATAAAAAGCCATTTTCACCTACCTTACATAGGATTGCGTGAAGAGGTCAACTTTTTTCACCTATCTTACACAAGATTGCATGAAAAAGCCATTGTCATAGAGCTTTATTCACCTACCTTATAGAAGTGCATGAAAAGGCTAGCCTTTCTCACCTACCTAACATGCGATCGCATGAGGAGGCCACTTTTTAAAAAACTTCTCCCATAGGATTATGTTAAGAGGTCAGCCTTCTTTATCTACCCTACATGGAATTGCATGAAAAGACCTATTTTCATAAAGCTTTTTTCACCTAACTTACATAAGATCATGTGAAAAGATCGACTTTTCTTAACTACCTAAAACAGGATCACATGAGGAAGCCACTTTTTTAAAACTTTTTCCACCTATCTTACATAGCATCGTATGAAGAGGTCAGTCTTTTTCATCTATTTTGCATGGGATCATATGAAAAGAGCAATTTTCGTAAAACTTTCTTCACTTGTCTTACATAATAATTGTATGAAGAAGCCACCTTTCTCACTTACCTAACACAGGATTGCATGAGAAAGCCACTTTCTTAAAAGCTTCTCCACCTATCTTTATGGCCTTTAACTTTTTTTTTTCAAGAAGTTGTAACTTTTTTTTTCTAATTTTTACTTTAGCTGGCCTTTCGCCTTTCTACTTAGATCTTTCTTTTTCATCCAAGTGAAGAAATGCTGACTCCTCTCGTGTGAGTGGTCTCGCATTTGTCACTTATGGAATGGTATTAGAGTTAATATTAATAGCTGATGGCGGATTGGATGTAGGCACATTCTGTTGTACATTCTACGTATTTGCCAACTATGCATTTTGGACATTGGTCGATGGTCCTTCATCTACCTTACACGGGATCATATGAAAAGGTTATTTTCATAACCTATCTTACATAAGATCACATGAAGAGGTTATAGATTTCATATATGATAAAGATTCCCATATGTCAATAAGGCCTTATCAATATGAGCCATATTGTTGCCAATTTCTTTTTTTTCTTGATGGCTTACTGTTGAAGGTTAGAGGATGATTTGATGTTTGCCCCTTAAAATCTTTTTTCTAATCTTGAGTTTAGAAATTTAAGAATTATTCAATTTTTCTTGAAAGGCCATCAAATATTAAATTAGTGTTTTTCAATTCAAGGATACAACTTATGCAGTTGGATAAAAGCATATTTACAAACTTCCACTGAAATCATGCGAAGTGCATATTTTATCTAAATTCCAAGATTTTACAGAATGAGGACACCTTCTCGTTCTAACATGGGAAAGAATTATTTGATAAAAAACTATGAAAATTTCAGAATAATTTTAACCATGAATTTTCCAATAAGAAGGACAATAGATATGTCATCTTTATCTTGTTAATGATTTCTTATGATTGATAATCACCATTTGGGACATCTTTGAATGAGATGAGGGAATAGATTTAATGGTATAAATGGGGTGGAACTACTAAAATTTGACTTGATGAAATTATACAAGGAAGTCAAAGTTCATCAAGACCAAGTTTAGGAAATGTTCTTTTCATGAGAATTCCTTGAATAGCAAACAATCAAGTTATAACATCCTTTTAATCTTCAAATATAATAGTATGATAGGTGTTAAACTAATGCTAGTAAACAACAAGTCTTGATAGCTTAATTTGAAAGGCCTTTTGCAAGCATTGATTCCCAAGGTTAGTAAAAAAATTTTAAAAGTTTATTTTGAATCAAATCAATGTTTGGACATTTGACTCAACCTTTTGTGGATGTCATGAAATTTTTAAAAGTTCAGGATGATTTCCAAATTAACATGAAGGGTTCTTTCTCATTGGTGGCTATCTTTGTCATTTATGAGAAATTCCATAACTTTTAAGCTTGCCCGATCATATTCTTTAAGACTTAAAAATTATCTAAAAGATTGAATTTAAAAGGAGCTTCCTAGGACTGGTGCGACAACTCAAATAGCTATATCTAATTAAAATGGACTTTGTAGGTACATAACGTAAGCCATGGTTCAAGTTTAGAAAGACAGGATAAATAGGCCCAAATCAAGTGTTTAAGGGCAATTAAATTAATAATTATCCTTTTAGATAAGGTTTAACCCAGTATGTCTTTCAAGATAAACAAATCTTTATTTTTTTAATCTTTTTTTGCTTTTCATTTTTCATTTATTTTTTTATTTATTTCTTCATCCTGTTTTTCTTAATTCTTTATTCTGAAAGAATTTAAAATTATGTTCATTCTTTAGTTTGAATATTTAAACTTGAAATTTGAACTTTATTTCATCTTCAAAATTTACCTTGTGACATTTGACATGTTTTTCTTGTAACCTTAGATTGGAATTTGCCTTTTCTGATCTCGAAGCTTTGCTTCACTTACCCCCTAGTGCAAGGGTGATCATTGATTAGACTTTAAAGAAAGAATAAATTATTAGGCTTAAAGGGGACTGTAAAGGGAAATAAGGCCATTTTTCATTTTAAACATAGCCATTTGAACTAGCAAACATTTCGTTAAGAGAATAAGTTGTTTTTTTTAAAATCATTTTAAGTACCTTAATAACATGATGTTACATTCAACTTTTAAAGGCTTAAGGTATTACCCTCAAATTATCAACTTGGTAGCCACTAACAAATCTTGGTTTTGGTTAAGCCTTTGAGAAAGAAAATTGAATTGGCATGGGAAACTTCGAATTTCATATCTTATGTATCAAATATTAGATTAAAAAGGTTTTATTCAAAGGAATAAGAGCTTCTTGGTTCATGTTTCTCATTCTTCTTAAATCAAAGATATGGAAGTGTGTCATAAGAATTATGGTAGGAGGTTATCTAAACGTGAAAGATCTTGGAATTACTATTATTATTTTAATACATGTCAAACTATATGTATCTGCATCTTTCAAGAGCATAACCTATTTGTTTGACCTTCAAGGAATTTAAAAAAGAACATTTGGGTGTGAAAGCTTTATGGCTGTAAAAGGTCTATAATTGAATGTCTAGGACAATCATATGTGGAAGTGAAGGACCATTTTGAGAGAGTTTAACTTATTGGTGATCATCTCTCAAAGGAAAAATTTTCAATGTATTCTTACTATCCTAGATATTGTAAGTTATTATTAACAAAATTCATGGTTTATGACAAAATGCACACTATTTATAAACCAAAATTTATTTCAAAATTCATAGTTTCTTAAAAGAAATATATAGAATTTTAAAATTAAAATAGAAATTTCCCTTTATTGGTATACTACCATAAGGTTGATAACTTTTAAACCAATCTTCCTTGATAGGCGTCCACCAACTCCTAAAATTTTGCTGGGTTAGCATTCTTGAGGGCCTGTACTTTGCTTTTGAATGCATTGCAGTTCTTCATAGAGTGACCTTTCACCCCTTGGTGATACTTGCATCTGACACTCGGATTGTACCATTTGGGTAAGAAGGTCTCTTAGGCTTTATTGGGACAATGGAGATCATCTGATTCTAAATGAGCAAAGGAAAGTGCTTAGTGTAGGAAATTGGTGGGGCATGATATACCTTTATTTTTTTTCACTCTTAGAATCACCTGAACTATCTTCCAAGTCTCTTTGCCTTTTAAAACTTGGAGTTGAAAATGTTTACATAAAAGGTTGTGAGGTATAGGGATCAACTTGTCAGGGTCTCTGCGATGAAAGGTTAGGGGCGAAGCCATTGTCCGAATGGGTTTCTTCCATTTCTTGATTCATAATGGTCCTGGCTTTCATTGGTCATGACTTGTTAGCATTGAATGACGGGATCACCCTCTTGTCTCACATATGCCACTTGGCAAGTATCCATGATTTTTCCCATTTTCATGCCATATTCAATTCTTTTTAAGGTAAACAAAATATCTGCAAACTCAGAGGACACATTTCCAACTAATTTGTCATAGTACAGAGGTCGCAAAGTATCCATGAAGTAGGCATGCTTTTTTTTATTAGTGAAATGGTTGGAATGCGTAGCTACGTCTTTTTATGTACAAGCGCATTCCTTGCAGCTCTTGTTTGGATTCTTTCTCATGTTTTAGAGAGTTCCTCATTTAGAGTAATTTCCAACATATTGTTGTAAATGTGCTCGTAAAATCCCTCCATGTGTTTACTTGGTCTCTTTCCAATTGGAAGTACCATTCCAAAGCAGCTCCAGTCAAGCTTTCGAGAAAAATATGACGAGTTATTTTTTATCTTTGATGTACTTAGCCATTTCATGGCAACATGTCATCAAAAAGTCTTAGGACATATGAATCCACTTTACATAGTTTTCACACTTCAAAATTTTAAACTTTGGTGGGAGAATCAAATCTGGCATTGGCTTAAGATTATCAACATTAACACTGCTACAAAGTTTATCCCTTTTTATGGCCTTTAGCTTTCTTTCAAGAAGTTGTAACTTTTTTTTTTCTAATTTCTGCTTTAGCTGGCCATTCGCCTTTCTACTTACATTTTTCTTTTTCATCCAAGTTAGGAAATGCTGACTCCTTTTATGTGAGTGGTCTCGCATTTGCCATTTGTAGAATGGTATTAGAGTTAATATTAATACCTAGTGGTGGATTGGATGCAGGCACATTCTGTTGTACATTTTGGGTATTTGCCAACTATGCATTTTGGATATTGGTCGATAGTCCTTTAGCTTGACCCCCTCGATATCTCGAAAAGAGTGTTAGAAATAGTACATTATGGCTATTGGCAAACTAGCTTGCTCGTCTCGAGCAGTTCCATCAAACTTACAGTTTGTGCTTACATTTCTTCCTCTTGTATTATATCTTTCATTTAGCGATTCGTGTTACTTCACTTTAAAATGGAAAACAGAACTTAAATAAGTTCGCATGATTATATATATATATATGTATCTTGGTAATATATATCTTTATTATCATTCACGTATGTATGTCAATGAATGGAAAAATTAATGTATGAATTAATAAAGAGATAAATGAATGAATGAATGAGGCAACATCTGATGAGATAAATTAGATGTCAAGCAATGGATAAGTATCAGACATAGAGATTATTTTAGGGCAAGAATTCAAAGAATTTTCATCAACTAAAATTTTTTTATTTATCCATTCATTATACAAAAACATATTTACAAGATTTAAAAGAAAAAGTAGCCAAAAAGGATTATTTTTTCAAGTACTTAAAAATCATGAATACATGAGCATATAAAAATATGAACTTTGCAAATGTAAAAGGAGATGCATGAATGAATTTACAAGTTTCCATCCAAAATTTAAAAAAAATCCTTCATAGTATAACAAATTAATGCGAAAAATTAAAAAAAAAAGTAAAACGTATCATAATAAGATAATATATACTTATTAATATCAAGAAACTTAAATTATAAGAGTAAAAGGTTAAAGGTGTTCCCCTATGTTTACTTAATTTGGTAAACTGTAGAAGCGGGTATTGCTTTAAGTAGCTGAGGCTCTTACGGTTTATTACATGAAGTTTAAGTTGGACACCTAAACAGGTTCTTAAATTGGTCCCTAAGTTCAAAAAGAGCTGACAGGGTACCCTAATCCTTACATATTGCAAGTTTATGTCGGAAAGGGTTTAATTCGAGTGAGAGTATCATCCATGCCCGTAATAAGGCTAACACCTGGTGCAAGTGTAGGAATTTACACCTGGTAGGCTTTTCACTGGTTTAGACAAAGGCTAACACCTTAGAAGGTAAAGTTACTTCACCCTCTTATAGAATGTTAGGTATCTATGCTCCCTCCATATGCCTAAAAGAGAATCTAATGCATATGAATATGCACTGTGTGTGCGAAGGAATAACTTACCTTTTATAACTTGACTTTTTTTTTAAAGTAATAAAAACCTTATCCTAAATTCTCCCTAGAAATAATGCTACAAATAGAGTTAGTAAAGAATATACCAGAATTTCCATAAAATGAACATTTTTGTTTTAGAATATCAAGAATTATAATTAAATATCGAAAAAAATTGAATTAATAAAAATTATTTTAAGACCTAAGCTTTTTTAGGCTTGACTCTCTAACCTATCCCCAGTGGAATCAACAAGCAACATAGCCCAAATACGAATCTTGACCGGTCTGACTTAAAATGGCAGATATAGCCCTTGTTCCCATATATATCGATATATCATTATTCTTTTATTTCTAAGGGCCTATATCATTATTAATATTATCTTTTGTGTTTGAAGATCAATTTGTCAAGTCGAATTACTCACTTAACTTAACCTTAAATAATCGTTGGATTAGGCATGAAATCAAATAGTCTAAGGGTTTGGCTCTAATCCATTTGTCATGAAGCAATTACCCTTTTCCCAAAAGACATGCCTGATGGGATATACAATGCATTTGCTTATATGTTGAAAGTCTTTCCCTTTATTATTCAATGTGGGATTACTGCACCTACCTACTTTTCCAGAGCACTTGGCATGATATTCTTACCCACCCCATGTTATGATGCCTTCATCACAAGATTTTTCACCATTTTTGCTTACCCATCTCGGTGTCTTTGGGGCGGACTCCCAGTTGGTCCACCTTGCCTTTATTACTTGCTAAGGTGCTTGACATGAAATCGAATAGTCAAAGGTTGGCTCTAATGCTATTTGTCACGAGGCCATTACAGTTTTCCAATAAAACATGTGTGATGGGATATACAGTGCACCTGTTTTCTTATCCGATGTGGAATTAATGCACCCAGCCTACTTCTTTAAGGCGCTTGGCATGATGTTCTCCCTTACTCAATCTAATCATGAGCTTCTCCACCATTTTTGCCAACCCCATCCTCTAGATGTTATACTTAGAGTCACGATTGGTCCACCCTACCACCCCATCCAAGGGGCATTCATTACATTCTAAACTTACTTTGCTTGTTCAGTGATGACTAGTTCAATGCACCAAACAATGCAACTTTGGCTGTAGCAAACCAATAGCTATCTAAATGTATATTAATCTATAAAAATAAAAGTGAAAAAACCTTTTCAATGGATAAGTAGTGCTTATAGTAAATTATATGTTAGTAGGATTTTTAACTGCCTTCTATTTTTTTCTATTTATTTGGTCCCATCAAAAAGAAAAAAGACCATTTAACTCATAGGTGATAGCTAATTATGTGGTTTTTATGTATCTATTGTATATCTAGAGGGGTCAACATCAAAATCTTTAACTAAATGGATGACTTTTAAAGTCCTAATTCTAATAGAAAAGTAAATAAAATGCTAATGGGTGGCAAGAAAAAATGACGTGGAAAAATAACCCCTCTGAAGAACCTTAAGAGAACCTGAAACCAGTATTAGCCACAGATGATGAAGTTTGACAGTTTGGCCAAAGAATGGAAGGTGTCATCGCCTAATCTTCCTAAATGCCAATCTTTCATCAGAGGAAGCTATATAACATAACTAATGACTGATGTGCCATATACCCTGAAGCAAATCTAACTTACCTGCTCAGAGTATTGTCAAACCTCGATTTTTCTTCATTGCATCAGTAATTGATTTTGGACCAATTAGGCATTTTATTTTACTTTTGAAAAAAAAAATTAAGAAGAACTACTTTTCCTTTGATTTTAGCGATTTTCGTACTCTAAGGCTTTCTTGGCCATTAGAGGCATGAGATTAAGATGAATAGCTGGCACTAGATAAAATTTGTTTTTTTTTTTTAGATTGGATTTGACTGCTTTAACAAGGGTGGGTTAATCCTCATAGATGTTAGGTGCCCTTATATATAGAATTAAAAGAGATATCGAGTCTAAAGAGGAAGTCTTACTCTAATTTTGCTAGCTTGATGGCCGATCATGCCTTAGTTCTATTCTAGATAAAATTTCCTTAATGGGAACCCTAATGACCTATTAAATTAATTCAACTAGGTATTTAATTAAAGCCCTCATTTGTTTTATTAAATCTAATCTAATTTTCTTAACCATGTTTTATTATTCATTAGCCATTAGGTTCCTTGATATATTGACAATAAATATAAAACATTGTTATCATATTTCAAAATGGATTACATGAATTAAACCATTTAAGTCCAACATTTATTCTCTAATTAATCAAAATCTCATTTTTATAGTTCATGGTTTTCATTCAACAATGATTCATACCTCTAATTGTTAAAAAAGTCAATGTGGTTTAACTAATTTATCTGTGCTTGATTTCTAAGTATAATTAAATATTCTTACATCACTTAATATCTCAGTTTAATGTCAAGCATGATTTAGTGTCTATTTAATTTTGTTCAACCATTTTATGTCTTTAATCTATTCATTAACTTAGGAATAAACTTATTAAGCTTTGGCCAAAGATTTCAAGAGTCAAATTTAAAGACTTATTGAGGTATTTTTCTAATCACTCAAGGTGATGAATCTTATCTTAATCACTTTTGCATCTTAATATATCTCATGTTATTAGCCAAAAGTATCCTTTTAAAGCATCTATGGTTAAGACCATAAATAAGATAAATCAAAGTATACTATTGCTCATATAAAATCATTAGTAATCTTAAGTCCAGAGATCAGATCACTTGTACAACTAGCACATGAAAAATTTGTCATAAACACCGAGTGAACTACCAAAGGCATTATTATATCATGTCGTATTTACTGTAATTGTTCTTGTAACAAGCACTCACATTATTTGTTCAAGTTTATTCAAATTTCTATCTATGAGATCATTTGCTTAGTTCATGAGTACGAGCATAACAATGTTTCAATCTTAACAACTTATATCAATTTCCTTTATTGATAAAGCATTAATTAGAAATATTTAAGGAATATAATTCTAATACAATGATGATCTCATAATTATAACTTACTGTAATTTTTTTTGCAAAGTTTTATATTATAAAGAGCTTAGCATTGAAGCATTAATAATAAGGATATAATTAAAAGCTTATAAATAATGAGACATTTATTTGATTCAGAATCTATAGTATAACATTATAAGTTATACAAATTTCGTTAGGTGTCGAAAGGACATATTACCAGCAACAACTGTCCTTTACATGCTAGGTTAAAGAATCACAAAGGCTAATAATTATGCATTCAACTTTTGATGGGCACTTCATAGTTGGAGAGGTATAAACTTTCCTTTACTGTGAAAAGTATTAAAATATTAATGCTAGAATAATGATCTTATTTACATTGGTATAAAATTATCTAGTTGTATACATCTTTATATCGTTTTATATGATTTGTACTTTGTTAATTTAACTGTTGAATATTATGTTATATTTATGTAAATCATGTCAAGTTTTAAATAAACTGAAAATGTCTTTATTATTTTTAATGATAATAAACTTTTATCTATTTTTATATATATTAAAAAGATATTATAATCTATCAAATTGATGTTAAATGTTAAAGTTGATTTGTAAACATATATTTTTTTGGTACTAATTTGTAAAAATATTAATTGCACATAAATGTAACTTTTAATGTTATAAATGTATATGTTTGTATCAACTCATTAAATTTTTAAATATATTTTAATTCTGGTGAAATATTTGACATCGTGTGATGAATAATTTTGTTTAAAATAAGTAAAAAAAACTTATATTTTTAACTTTACCTAAATAAATAATTATATATTTTTGCATTCTCATAAATTTTTAACTTTAATTATGTAAAAATAAATTTTCAGACTTTAATTTTTATTTAGATAACCTTTAATATTTAATTTATATCTAAATAAATAGTCATCATATTTTTATTTAAAAAAAAACTTATTTGAATAGGAGTATTTGCATATAATAAAAATATAGTATTATTATTTGATATATGGTAATCAAGTATTTTAACTCTACAAATAAGGTTAAAAAACTACCTTATGTTTGTAGTGTATATTTAAAAAAAGGGACACGTGACAAATTTTTAATCCAACTTGTGAAATTAAAAAACTCTAATATCAATATACTTGATAATAATAATAAAAAAATAAGTTGTGAAACAATTCATGGCCTTTTTAGTATTAGACCAATAATTTTCTGCGTATTATTTATAATTATTTTTAAATTTAAAAGATATATCATTATTGAAAAAATGGATTGGGCAGCTTATTGAATTTACTAAATTGGAAATTAGTGCCTAATTCAGTTTGATATATGTTATAGAAATAATAGTTTAGAAAGTGGATAAAAAATCAGTAGAACTAGTAAAAAATGGTAAAATAACTTGAAAAATCAAAAAAATGGTTTAAGCTTATCTTAATTTTGTAAATAATTTATTTTATTTAATGATATTTAAATGTTTAACCCATTACATCTTTACTATGATAAAATTTCATACTAACTTTGGTGTCACAAATTATGTGACTCCAACCCAATTGAAGAAGTTGCAAAAAAGTTCAAATAAAATCTTTAAAATAAATATAAGATTAAAGGGTTTTAGGTTATTTCATTTAAAATAATATTTAAATATTCATTTCTATTAAAAATCTATTTTTACATGAAAACTTTTCACTTTGACAAAACTATCTTTTATTTATTATTTATTTTGAAATCAAATTAAAAGCAAATTTTACTTTTATGGGTATGTCAAATTTTTATTTATATTAAAAAATATAACATTTAACTAAAAAATTAGTTTAAGCTTATTTTAAAATTTTTAAAATAATTTATTTTATTTAATAAAATTTTAATTTTTAACCCATTAACAAGCGCACTACTTAAATAAATATATATCTTTAATTAAATATTTAAAATATTTAATACTTATTTATAAATATTAAAAACTTTTTTAATTAAACGACCTGATTTTTTTAAACGTGGGAGCCCATAGGGAGCGAAGGTGAGTGAGGGTTCGCTAAAGAACTCGCTTCCCAGTTGGTGGAAGCATTTATAGGGTGCAGGGATACAAAACAAAGAGAGTAGCATCAATTTTACCGAAATAGTGTACTTGTTTCAAGTAAACGTCGGTGGGTTTTGTTTTCCTTTTACATTGTACAAATTCGGCAAGTGCAATGCCTCGAAGCTTATCTAGGTCTCGTTCTCGTTCTCCGTCATACCGGTCCAGGCACAGCCGGCGAAGCCGAAGAGAGCATAGCAGGAGAAGCCGTTCCACCTCTCCACGTCGGCGTAGAAGCCGTTCTCCTTCTCATCGACGCCGTAAAAGCCGCTCTCCAACTCCAAGGAGACACCGTAGGCGAACCTCCTTCTCTCCTTTGACCAAATCTCCCTCCCCAACTCTTCCCCTCCATCAAAACAATAGGTACTTTTCCATTCTCTTTTTTCTTTAATTGGAATTTTAGTTTTTTCCGTTAAAATTATTCATTCT
>JBBYHO010000021.1:1081571-1095274 GCA_038382025.1 Adansonia gregorii
TACCTTATAATAATTATTTATTAATTAGTTAGGTTTTTATTTGTTATTTTATTTTTAAATGATGTAATTAAAAGGCTTAATTTGCATAGTACCTAAGAGGTCAATTTAGATATTGTATTCAATCTATTTTGGAAAAATAAAAATATTGCATTAATTATTTTTAATCTTTTATATTTAAAATTTTATTTTATTTTAATTTTAAATAATATAATTAAAAAGGTTGATATGCACTGTAGCTCATCAATCAATTTAGAATTTATACTTGATTTGCTCAAAAAAATTAAATATTTTATTTTATTAATTATTTTTATTTTTTAAATGATGTATTTAAAGAAATTATTTCATACGTAACTTGTGGGTTTATTTAGGATACAAATATAAAAAGCAAGAAAAAATATTTTATTAAGTAATCATTTTTATTTAATTTTTAAATTATATATTTAAAGAGGTTGATTTGTAGGTTAAATTACGGGTCGATTTAGAATTGGTATTTGATTTTATTAATTATTTTTTTAAAACGATGTATCAACATGCTAGTCGATTTAGAATTTGCATTGGACTTGTTTAAGAAAAAAGTTAAAAAACTATTTTATTAATTATTTTTATTTTACTTTTAAAATAATTTAAAAGGGTTGGTTCATATGTTGACTCGCATATCAATATAGGATCCATACCTAGTCCATTTTAAAAATTAAAAAATTTTTAAAAAATTGTTTTATTTTAATTTTAAATAATTTATTTAAAAAAATTGATTCACATGTTAACTCGCATATTGATTTAGGATTTGTATACGATCCACTTCATTATATCCTTTCACCAACTCTATCTCCAAATACAACTTTGATAAGGAGTAGGTTTTGAAGGATAGTTAGATAGCCTCAGACTTTATGAGTTTGATAATCATGTAACCTCTACTCACCCAAGCATTTCAAATCAGGTAAGAATCCTATCAAGGCCTTTATAAAGGAGTAGTATCAGCACTTCTGGGGTATGAGGTCTTAGAATTCTCTCATTCTCTCTTTGTTCTTCGATTATAGTATCTTTACTGACTTAAGCATCGGAATGTCCTCCCTGGAGCAAAACTCCGGGCCTCACTCACCTTTGCTGTTTTGTAAGATTCCTCTTTAGCATCTCCATTATTGCATCAACAATCGACGTCGTCTGTGAAAGGCTTATCATTCTCACGACTTAGTAACGATGGCAAGTTTCTTTACCAGATACAAAGAAAAGCTCATGGCCACCCAAACAACCGACTTCGCTCCCATTACTCAAGCCATGGCGACGACGAGTCAAGTGCCCATGGAACCTCAGCCTGATCCTACAACACCCAATCCCACAGCAACTAAGGGTCTCCTTTCCACAGTTGCAACCACAGTACCCGTCCCACCTAACTTTCCATATGTTCACCCCTATTTTCAAACACCTTTCATACAGAATCCTTGGCCTTAACCACTGAACTACTTTCAAAACCTCTTAACCTCCTAATCGCCACTACTGCAACCAAAGTTTACCACAACTGATCTAAATACTCATATTCAAGGAAGCCCATCATCTCCCAAGGCTGTGGTTGCTGGAACAAGCATTCCTAATGCGTCTACTGCAAACCCATCGATGGGTGACCTGGGAAATCTATTGACAATAAACATGTCTTTACTACTACCAGCATTCCAAGTCAATTTATAGAACCAATTACAAGCATTTGCCAGCCAGATGGTGGCCCAACAAGCGCTCATTCAACAAAAATATCAAAAGGAATTGGTGACCCAAAAGACCATCATCCAACAGCGACAATAACAAATTAATCAACTTATACAATATGGTCGCCAAAACTAGTTACCTGGAAGATCTGATACCAAGAACCGTAGCTTGAGCGCAAGAGACCGACAAACAAGTTAGGAATATCAAGAAATACATGAGAGTTTATAGTCCACTCCCGAGTGCGACCCATGCGAGAAATAAGAAAATATGGATCGCCATGAACAAGGATCCCTGTTAGCTAAACAAGTGGCAGTTCTTTGCCAGAAAATAAAAAATATAAAGCAGCCAAGGAAAGATTATTGGGAATGGTTGGAGATTGAGCACAATCCACTGTCCTCGATAGTCCGCCAAACCCTAGTTCCTAAAAAGATTAAACTTTTGTCAGATACATATGATGGCAAAACAAACCCGATAGATCACCTGAATCACTTTCGGGCATTCCACAACCTATAAGATATACTTGACGCAGTCCAATGCAGGATATTCCCAAAGACTCTAAGAAGGCCTGCCTGTACTTGGTGGTATTCCCTGAAACCAGGGTCCATCACAAACTTTGATCAACTGGCTCATCAATTCCTCACCTATTTTGGTAGCTATCAAACGGTAGCTAGAACATTGGCCAGCCTGATGGCTGTCAAGCAGAACTCAGATGAAACACTCTGCGAATATGTCAAATGCTTTAATACTGCTACACTAGAAGTTAAAGACCGCAACAATGAATGGGTAATCTAGGCTTTCATCTTTGGGGTCCGTCATAAGCACCTAAAGTATGCTTTGACGGATACTCAGCCGATTAAGCTATATCAGCTCTATGAAAAGGCATAAAAATATGCTAACGCAAAAGATATTAAAATTGTAAATCATAAATTCAAACACCCCAACAGAGACAGATGAGGTGATTAATTTGGATGAAACTCGAGAAAATGGGAACTTTTTTCCCAAAAAGGTAGATTGGATAACCGCCAAGACAATAAACTTGGGTCTATAATAAATCAAATCCAGATGAGCAGGAAGAGAGATTAGGCACCACCATATAACAAGTATGAGTCCGATATACCCCTCAATATCAATAGAACGCAGGTATTGCATGCCATAATGAGAGATGGCCTAGTAGACATTCGCCTATGAGCACGGATAAAGGCCATAGAAACCATTGTGAATTTCATAATGATGTTGGTCATATAATGGAAGAATGTATCAGCTTGAAGAACGCCATTGAAGCACTGATTCAAAAAGGGGAGATCAAATAATTTATGAAAAAAGATAACGAAAAGTCATCCTAATAGGCTGACCAACGTTAGGATAAGGTAGTAGGAAAACGCCTAATCATTAGAACAATTAATGTGATCATTGAAAGTAATGAGAATTAGGCAAGCAGTAAATCCAAAAAAAAATTACACCTACGGTTAGTGATGGCAATAGATATACCGCCAAAGAAAACAAAACAAGATAGCTAGACGGTAACGTTCAGTAACAATGATGATGACTTGGTTACTGATAATGGCAACGATCTGATCATAGTATCAGCCATTGTGGGGAATTATCGTGTCGACCGAATCCTAGTAGATAATGGTAGCGCAGTAGAAATTCTCTAACGGGATGCTTTTCGAAGGATAGGCTATGAGGATAGCAATCTCTATCCTTCATTACCGATATATGGGTTCGCAAACCAACCTTTACTTGTGAAAGGTTCCCTCATTTTATCAGTCACTCTTGATGATGGAGAACACACGACCATAGTAATGGTGGAATTCTTGGTAGTGGACCAGCCATCCGCTTATAATGTTATTCTCGGGTAACTTACAATGAAAAAAGCAAAACTGATTACAGTCGTGTATTGTCTCACCGTCAAGTTTCCTACGTCAATAGGAGTAGGATTTATAAAGGTCAATCAGGCGATCGTTTGGCGTTGCCACTTAATGTTTATAGAGATTATGAAGAAAGCCCAAAACACATCTGATGAGTGCGCAGAAGCTCTAATTGAAAACTTATTTTTCGTCAATATGATAACACCAGCTAACTCTAGCAATTTAACCCTCGAAAGTCTGGACATCCGGGATGACTTCTACCATCCAAAACTTGAGCCTGCAGAAGAAGTATCAGTAATTTTTGTGTACCCACTAGACCCTGACTTATTCATGATGATCAGGAGTTCACTGGAACCAAAAACCAAGAATGATCTAATAAACTTTTTACGACTCCACGCAGATGTTTTCACCTAGTCAGCTATAGATATGCCGAGCATAGACACGAAGGTGATCATGCATACACTAAATGTCGAACCCGCAGCTAAACCAATCAAATAAAAAAAAAAAGATTCACTCTAGAGCGAAGCGATTAGAGAAGAAATGGATAAACTTTTGGCTGCTGGATATACACGGGAGGTGATGTAACGTGAGTAGCTAGCCAATGTAGTAATGGTTAAAAGGTCAACTGAAAAATGGAGAATATGCGTTGACTTCACTGATCTTAATAAAACTTGCCCTAAAGATTGCTTTTCTTTGCCAATAATACATTGCCTTGTCAACTTTTGGGCAAGCCGTCAGTTCTTTTCTTTCATGGATGCATTCTTCGAATATAATCATATAAGGATGAATCCTCATGATGAAGCCAAAACATCATTCATTACAGAGGATGGTATTTTTTGCTATAAAGTTATGCCTTTTGGACTTAAAAATGCAAAAGCTACGTTTCAACATTTGGTTAACAAAATTTTTAAAAATAAGAATGGACAATCCATGGAAGTGTACATTGATGATGTGCTTGTAAAAAGCCTATTGATTGAACAACATATAGTTGATTTTAGGGAAACTTTTGCACCCGTACGAAGATACAACATGAAACTAAATCTTGCAAAATGCACATTTGGAGTAGCTGACGGTAAGTTCCTAGGCTTCATTATATCATCCAGAGGAATTGAGGCCAACCCAAAAAAAAAGCTATATTAGACATGACCCCTCCTAAGTCGATAAAAGATGTACAACGATTAATAGGAAGGGCCACCACGCTTAATCGCTTTATTTCAAAGCTCGCTGACATATGTATCCTTTTCTTTAAATTACTAAGGGCAGCCACTCATTATAAATGGACAAAAGAATGCCAGATGGGATTTGAAGAATTAAAACGTTACCTTAGCACACCATTATTGTTAGCTAGCCCTAAACCCTGTGTATGCTTGTTCGTATATTTGGCTACATCAGATAAAATATGGCAGCCGTCTTACTAACAAAAAAAGAAAGAATCCAATGACCAGTTTATTATGTCAGCAGGGCATTGCAAGCTGGCGATATCAATTATACTAAGATTGAAAAACTTGTCTATGCACTTATCATAGCCGCCAAAAAACTACGATAATATTTCCAAGCATATCCTATCACGGTACTCACTAACTGCCCCATAAAAGATATGCTACAAAAAGTTGACTCTGTTGGAAGGATGATCCAATGGAGTGTAGAGTTAAGTGAATTTGGGTTGATCGATAGCCCAAGAAGGACGATCAAAGCATAGGCGTTGGTAGATTTCATCACCAAATGCTCCTTCTCACATACTATCGAACCATCAAGAATCATAAAAAAAACACCTTCACTGGCAGAAAAAGATAGAAAGGATGATAGCCTACCGAAATACTTATGGCAACTTTATGCTGATGGATCATTGGGAAAAAAGAAATCATGAGTGGGTGTCCTTCTCGTCGACCCCAATGGCCATGAATGGCATTACGCCTTATCCTTTCAGTTCACAGCCTCAAACAATGTAGCAAAATATGAAGCATTGATAGTTGGAATAGAATTGTCTAAAAATCTAAACACCACCTATCTAAAGGTTTATACTAACTCCCAGTTGTAGAAAATCAGATTAATGGGGAATACGAAGTCAAAGATAAAAAATTAGCTAAATACCATCACATGGTTTCACGGCTCGCCAAAGCTTTTAACTATATCACTTTTGAAAGAATACCTCATGTGCAAAATTGTAGAGCTAATGCAATATATAAAATGGTGAATAGTTTACAAATTGACCATAAGGGATGGATTCTCCTTGGGTCTGTAGGATCGCTAGCTTATGATTGACATATTTTTGAAATTAATACAGATGATGGGAATGACTGGATAAAAGAAATAAAAGACTTTTTACAAGAACACACTGTGCCAGATACCCATCTGCATAAAAAATGATTCGAGAAAAAGGCATCCAGGTACGCGTTAATCAATGGTATTCATCCTTCACTTTCCCTTTACTCATACACCTTAACAGCAGTGAAGCGAATTATATGTTAAGGGAAATCCACGAAGGTGTTTGTGGAAACCACTTGGGAGGAAGAGCATTAGCACAGAAAGCCTTACATCAAGGATTTTTTCTAGCCAACAATGAGGAAAGATGCCACGAACTTAGTTTGAAAGTGTGATAAGTGCCAACAATTTGCCAAAATCTCATGACAACACGCAAAAACACTTAAACAAATTTTCAGTCCCTAGCCATTTTGTATAGGGGCATTGATATTCTGGGACCATTTCCCCTTGCTACCGGACAACGTAAATTTCTGGTTATTGCATGTGACTATTTTTCCAAATAGGTTGAAACTGAACCTATAGCCACAATAATGGCTAGAACTATGGAAAACTTTATTTGGAAATTCATACTGTGTCAATTTGGCATACCTGACTTTATTATAGCAGATAATGGAAAACAATTATCAGCTGATAAGCTAAAAGATTTTTGCACAAGATTCCACATCAACCTTATACATAGTTTAGTGGCACATCCATAATCCAACGGTCAAGTAGAGGCTATGAATAAAAACATACTCCATCCACTCAAAAAGAAACTAGATGATGCAAAAGGTGCATAGGCAGAAGAAACACCTAGAATATTGTAGGCCATAAGAACCACAGAATGCTAAGCAATCGGAGCCACGCTATTTAGCCTGGTATACTGCCGTGAAGCTATTATTCCTGTAGAAATTGGGGCTCGCAGCATCCAAAGAACCTTTACAGAGCCAACACTAAATGAATCCTCTCTTAGGGCAAATTTGGACCTACTCAAAGAAAGTAGAGAAGATGCCACTGTACGCAAGGCAATCAGATCACATTAAGTATCCAGGTATTATAATAGAAGAGTGAAACACTGACAATTTCATGTGGGTGACCTAGTCCTAAGAAATTATGAAGCGAGTCGACTTGCGGGAGAAAAAAAAAGCTACCTCCAAATTGGGAAAGACCATATCACATTGCAAAAGTGATAAGGTTCAGAGCCTATCGACTGATGGGCATGACGAGAAAGTATTTACCTAACATGTGGAATGCCATCCATCTCAAAAAATACTATGTATAGGCACTTTTTCTGACAATAAAGTTTGCTGAAATTACTATTTTAAAGGCTTCCCATCGAACTCTCACGGTCCCATCGACCTCCGCAGTCCTATTGATCTCTTACGATCCTCTGATCTTTCATAGACCTCTCACGGTCGATCTCAATAAAAATGCGATCTTTTAGGATCTAAACTTTATGCGATTCAGGCATTTGAAATAACTTCAATACTTATTTCTTCCAAAAAATCATTAGAAATATTTCATTGCCAACAAATAGTTACAATTTAAAAAATATATATTTTTTATTGTTACAAAAAATCCTAACAGGAAGTAGCTGGACCCCTTGTTCGCCATCCTTACTAGAATCTTTAGATTTATCTATGGTGGGAGCCACAATGGTGAAATCTACGACATGCCTCTCCTCCACTTGCTGTTGTGATGGCATTAACACATCAAAATCTTAGGGTAGGGTAATAAGTTGTGAAAACTTGATATCCCTTAAATCTAATAGGCCCTTGAGAAGCTGCATGCCATACAGAGCACTTTCGTAATACTTACCATCGTAAGCTATTATCTGGTCTAGCAAGGCATCTTTCTAAGTCAAAAGCTCTTTTTGTAGGCGAGCCTTTGCACCCCCACCTGCATTTCCAGCTCGGATATCTTAGCCATCACAAACATTAACTTAGAATTGCGCATTGCGTACGCCTGTCGGGACTCTTCTAAATCTTTAAAGAGTTTTTCCATTTCAGTATTCATTGATTTGAACTTTGTTTTCATCTCCTAGGAGTCCATTTCTAACTTGGTGGATTCTTCTTCAGCTTTCTTAGCATGATCTTCAGCTATTCCTTACTCCTTGGTCAGCTCATTTACTTTGACCTTCAGTACACTCATCCTTGCCTTGCTCACCATTGCCTCTTTACAATCATTATCATGAGCTGTGGATATATCTCATATTTGACAAGTGATCGCCACTTGGGTGTGCAAAGCCTGTACCACATAGAAGTTAGACAAATACATCTGAGCAGAGATATCATAATCAAAGGCAATCATAAATTTACCTCCATTATACAAGCTAGAGTGGATTCTAGATTAGCAGCTGGGTTCCTCGTCGCTAAGTACTTCATGTTGACTGGTGAAACAACCCTATTTCCCCACCTGCAGTCTGTCATACTATTACTCAATATACCATTGCTGGGTTTGAGGTTATTTTTCCAAGGATGAAGGTTTAGGACCCCAAGAGAATACTTGAGAAGGCATAGTAGCCGAAGTTGGAGGGCAAGCAGATACCTTAGCACCCAGGGTTGCTTCCATTTGACTAACAGTAACAGTAGTTGCCTCAACGGTCGTAGTTAGGTTAACCGAAATGACCCTTACCTCCGTAGTACTTACAAATGTAGATTCTATAACTGCCCTTTTCTGTGTCGGCTACTCTTCTTGGTTTTCTCATACTTTCTTTTTCCCTTTTCTCTTCTCTTGGGCAGCCATAGCTCTGCTTGCTTCACAGGCAATAAATACAGCACGAATTGTAGGATCCATACCTATAAAAGCAAATAGTGAATTAAGTTAGCAAATATTAAGTTTTTTGCAACACATATTCCAGCATGTACCCTCTCTAGGCGATGCAACAGCCACCCTCGCAGCTCTTTCCAATGTTTCTCCTAGCTATCCCTTTACATTCACCCTTTCAGCCTCAGGCAATCTAAAGACACCTTTCCCATGTTGTGGCAACCCAGGTATGCTAATCACCTACTGTGGTGATCTTAAAGAAGATTGAACCTCTGTACGATAGCAAAGTACCTCACCTTATGTTATCAAACGTCTTTTACTCCTTCTGACGGGGCGATCACTTTCCTCTGGTAGGTTGGCAAGGTTGATTCCCAAACAATGCTCTTGAATTTTTCTTGAAGTCAAGTAGTCTCTACATCTAAATTAACGACCATAAAAATATTCCTTTTGCTCCTGCTCTGCCGCATTTATGTCAACCTTCAAATTGCTCATTGGCGAGCAAGAATTCTATTCCACAGGGAAGCCCCATTCTTCAGTGGACCACTTCCGTATAAAGAAAAATTGCTCATTGGCTACATGGGCACTGGATGGAATATCTGTGATCATCCTCTTAGTGGCTGACTGTAGGTAGTGACAACACTTGTCCTGCCTCTTCAACAAAAATAGATGTTTGGTAACTTCCACTGATGGGTCCCAACCTTTCTCCTTACAAGCTAGGAAATACATTGCTAGCATCGCCTACGCATTCGATTTTAATTGGTTGGGAGATATCCCATACCGATTCAAAACCTCACAGAAAAACGATTGCAAGGGAAGGTGAAATCTGCCTTTGAAGATATGTAAGTGAAATAGTACACTGTTCCTTTCAACCCTTATCATGGGTCACCCAAAAATTGGGTTCAACACTTCAAACAGCCCAAAATCGAAATCACGATCTATCAATATATCTTTCATGATAGCCATATTGATCGCCCCGGCATATGAATCTGCCACGCTGTGTCTATCTGTGCTGACCTCGATTGTGCTTCCTCTTTTTCCTCTTGACCTCTTTCAACTGGACCTTGGCCCTGTTCTTTATTCCCCCCCTTCTGTTCCATTCACACCTTGCACCTCCTCTCAAACTCCTCCTTCTTCCACCATGATGTAGGGATGTTCGCTACCCTTATCAATTTGAAAGTTCTCCATTATGAATAATTGCCTTAGTATTTCTCTATTCTTTACCTCGAGATTTTTTTTTCTTACTACCAGTCTGCCATTTATCCTCAGATCGCCATAACCAACAAAAACCAATCATTGGTAACATATGCATTTGCTTCTCATATTTATCTTTACTTGACATTTTTTAGGTGACCTAAGTTCTCTCAGATCGCTATTTTCTCAGTAGATGTTATTTTTGGTCTGTGAACGGTCACTTTATAACCGCCCATATCCCTAGGGGACAATTGTTATATCCCTTCACCAACTATATCTTTAAATACAACTTCAATAAGGAGTAGGTCTTGAAGGGTAGTTGCATAACCTTAGGCTCTATGAGTTTGATAATCATGTAACCTCTACTCACTCAAGAGTTTCAAATTAGGTAAGAATCCTATCAAGGCCGATATAAAGGAGTAGTGTCAGCACTTCTGGGGTATGAGCTCTCAGAATTCTCTTATTCTTTCTTTGTTCTTCGATCATAGTATCTTTACTAAGTTAAGCATCGGAGTGTCCTCTTGAAGCAAAACTCCGGGCCTCTCTCACCTTTGCTATTTTGCAGGATTCCTCCTTAGCATCTCCATTTTTGCATCAACACACTTGAAAAAAGGTTTAATATTTTAATTTTAATTTTAAATGATATATTTAAACTAAATGCGTTGTTTGTTGACTTGCGAATCAATTTAGAATTTATATCCAATTTTATATAAAATATTTATATAGATAATAATTATTTAATAAAATTTAATTTAAAATAAATTTTTTGGTAATAATTAACTAAAATTTATAACAAAAAAAAAACATCTTGGCGAAGCGGAGGGCTTTAATACTGGTGGGAATGAAGTGACCAACCAGACAGAAATTGATTAGCATGAATAGATAATGAGAGCATGCAAGTTTTAGAATTGTAATGCGGATGATGAGTTCATTAAAACTAGACCATGTACCACTACCAATTAGTAGTATTAGTATTAGTAGTTTATTAATTAGTTATTTATGGTGCATCTGCAGCCCCTTTAAATTCAAATGCTAAATGCCTTTATTAATTTGAAAATAATAATAATAATAATAATAATAAAGCTTAACTTAATACTCTCAACATACATTCTAAGGTAATTCCTAGGAGGTGAAGTTTTCAAAGTAAGCAGCTAAGTTTAATTTATTAATAATCATACACACACGTGCATGCAACAACAACTACAAAATAGAAGACATGGCAATGGCGATATTTATGCAGCTGCAGCCTGCGGTAGCTTCTGGTCCTTGAGCAGATTAATTAAATGGCTGGCTACCGGGGAAACAAATTAAGGATACACAAGCAAGTTTTAATTTCATTGCAACTGCCACACTTTTGAACTATCAAAACCCCATATATAATTATATATGCATAACAATAATCTGATTGATCCATGAGTCAATGTATCAATAATTAGGGTTACTTACTGTTTATTATTTATTCTAATACCTTGCATAGCAAGAAACTGAATGTTTATCACATTGAAACTAAAAATCTTCCATAAAAATTAAAAAAAGAAAGGCCTTCCCGAGGATTTTGTAATTAACACTGTAGCATAGCTTATTGCATAAAAAGAATTTACTATTCCATCATCAAGAATTAATTCTCTTCTGATTTCAGGTTCTGCACATGCAATGATTTCTCTTCTGAGCCACCGCCATTGTGTTCCTGCTTCAACGTCCTCCAAACCCTATTGAACTCCTCCTCAAGAATATAATCGACTTTATTAATTGAAACCTGGGCCACCGTCATAAAACCTGAAACAGCTGCACCACGGCGTTTGGCCACATCAACAGCGTACTTCGCAATTTTCGGGCTTGAGAACTCACGTACTTCAGCATCCACATTGAGGCCGGCCAGCATGTTGGAGACATGCATTACGCTTAACTCTGGCAACAGGAAGGCCAATGGCATGGCAAAGGGAGTCACAAATTCTGGGTTAATGATATCATCTACCAAAAATTCAAGATCGTGCGCTTTCACGCAAAGCTGATATCTGAATTTGATTCGTATTTGGATGATGCCGCCGCCAACGGCAGCGGCAGCAGCAAGGTTGGGAGATATATTGTTCGCTTTAGCTTCATAGATTTTCAATGAGCACCCCACTTTTGACGCCATCTGTACGATGCACACGCGTAACTCTTGCTTGCTTGCAGGGATTCCTTTTGGTTCTTGGGGTTTATATCAATGCAAATCTTTTAGTATGAAAAATAAACCGCCCTAAAATTTTTTTGCTCCATTAACAAAATTTGGGTAATTTATAAGATTGCACAAACGTTAATCAAGTAAAGTTGAGCGGTATACATATACATACATACATATATATATATATATGGAAGCCAAAAATTAGGAGAAAGGTTCGAGATTTTTGAATTTGAATTTTAGATTTAATGCTAATTGATTGCATGAATTAATTGAGTAATTTCAAGTTTTAAATTTTCTTTTTGATCAAACCTTTTTATGGATTGAGTTGAGTCTAAGGTCTGGTTCGACCTGATTAGATGAATCAAAGAGCTTGAGTTATTATTAAAAATATTAAAATATTTATATTCTCATAACTAAATTTATATTAAAAATATTTTTTATTTGTTAAACAATAATCCTATTGATTCAAATATAAAAAAACCTTATTTCATACTCGACCTAAATTTAAAATCAAGATACGTTATTCATCATATTCAACAATAATTAAATATAAATATGAAATAAATTATTAAATGTTTTAAAATTTTAAATACAAATGCAATATGTAAAGTAGTGTTATCCCGTGATAATTAAATCATGAATTGCCTGTGGCCTTATACTTAAATTGAGCCTCTCCACCTAACACTAACTAGATTTAGGCTGGATGCTTAACAATATGTATTAAACATATTTTGTTAATCACATTAATTATATTTAAATATATTGTATTGTGTTTATTACATGTTTTTGTACTTATTAAATTTATGGAAAATAAAAAAGAGTACAATCACATAATTAAATCATTTTTTAATATATAAGAGGGCAAGATAACTTTAATTTATAAATATGATCTTATAATTTTTTAAACACAAGTCATTAATAATTGAGCATATTATGATTGATGCATAATTTTTTAGTCAAAATGTGATCTGGATCCCTTCCAAATATACCTAGGCATAGGTCAGGTCGGGTTGAGCTGTGATCCAAAATTTTTTTAATCCTAAGCTCAAGCTCATATTTCATATGTCTATATCTGCTCGTTTAAGCTCGAATTATTATTCATTGTATTAAAAAATATTTTTATTAATATTTATATATTTTATGTTTAAATTTAAACAAAAATATAGTATTTTAATTTAAAATTACTATTTTAAGTTGAGCTAACCCGAAACAAAATATTGAGACTTGAGCTTAGACACAATCGAATTAGGCTTGTTGGGCCAGGCAGATTACCTGGCCCATGCCCGGATCTACTTCCAAACTCAAAAAAAAATTAATAAATAAAATAAACAATTACATTTGTGATTTAAAAAAAATAAGGAATGAATAAGTAGAACTGAAATAAGAAGAAAAAAGAAAAAAAAATAACTACATCGCAAGGCAATAACCTCCAAAAGACATATAATTAAAGTATTTAATGATCAAAATATGGTTAAATTAATTTGTACAAGTATTTGAATCTTTGCGTTAATTTAGTTTTATTATCATTGATAATATATTAAATACGATGATGGTAAAAAAAATAAATTTAGAGTTAAAATTAAATTACTATAATAAACAATGATAAATATCTTAACTTGACAATAACACTTTTTTTTTAAAAAAATTTGATGATAACTTTTAAAGTAAATAATAATTACAATAAAATAACATAAATACACAATGAATACACAAATCTGTTTTATTGTATTGACATTATATATGTATATGTAAAAATAATTAAAAAATGGACATGG
>JBBYHO010000021.1:1114252-1126031 GCA_038382025.1 Adansonia gregorii
TAGCATTATCAGATCTGGTTTTCTTGACTTGTACCCTAAATTGGTTGTGAACCATAGCTAAGAATTTAGGAAAAATAAAGCTGACATCAGGTTTGTTTTTTAGAAGATATGCCCAAGTTACCAGAGTACAGTCATCAACAAATAGAACAAACCATTTCGACCTTGTCATACTTAGAATAGTAAAAAGTCCCCATATATCAGTATGGATTAAAGAAAAAAAACACGAAACTTCTTTTATTACAAATATGAAATGACACTCGTTTGTGTTTTGCATATTCACATGCATCATAATGGAATTCCCTAATATCTAATCCTTCAAACAAGTTAGGAAACAGTTTTTGGAACCCTAAAAGAAAGATGGCCAAATTTGCAGTGATGGACCAACATTGCGTCATTGTTAAAAATAGATAGAAATGACAGCTACTGAACATCTTTGACACTTTTTGACTGAGTCATTACCTCAAGATGGAAAAGCCCAACTTTCTCTCCGGCACGTCCAATCATCCTCCCCGTGTTCTGATCTTGAAAGATACAATAAGTAAGATAAAAGGTTACAACACAATTCAAGGGTCATGAGTTAACTTCTGAATAGAGACAAGATTAGTAAATAGTTTGGGGACATAAAAGACATTCTTGAGGATGAACTTGGGTGTGATTTGGATGTCTCCCATACCTGCTACGGTAGGTAGAGACCCATCAGCTACTAGTATTTTCCTATTACTAGTACAGGGAGTATAGGTTTAAAATTCTAAAGCAAAGTGTGTCATATGATTTGTAGCTCCTGAATTAATGAGCCAGGAGTTTGAGATGTTTCTGTCCAAGGCATTAATGCTATGAGGGGCAATACACTTACCTGAGAGTTCAAGGGAGCATATACCATCAGTATTGGATTTGACCAAGGAATCGAGTAACTTTTTGAGTTGTGCATGCTCCTTTTATTGAAGTCTTTGTCCTCAACAATGGGTTCTGGCTCAATTGTTTCTAAAGGACCTTGGCCAGAACTCTTTTTCTGTCCTCCTTTATATACCCAGTCTTGGCTTGATGTACTAGGTTTACTATTAGCACTTTTCCCCGGTATGCCTTGGCTTCTTACAGTAAGTACACTGGAGAGATTCTTTTTAATCCTTTCCTTGAGATCGTGGCTTTAACAATTATGCCTTTCCACTGCCTTGCACTATAGAACTTTGGCCCTTTGTCATCATGGCAAAATTTTCTTCCAACAAGCTATCTAGCATGACTCCTCTTCGACTCTCTTCAACCCGGATAAAAAAAATAGCCTCATTGAGATTTGGAACTTCCTCTTTCTTGGGAATTTAAACCTAAACTTGATTAAATTCCACATTTAGCCAGCAAGAAAGTCATAGACCTTTTCTTTTTGGATAAAGCTTTTTAAAATAATAGCATCTTCGGAACATCGAGTAGTAATCCATTATTAGTGGTCAAGCTCCTGCCATAGACTTTGAAGGGAATTAGCATACTCTGTCACAGATTTGGTGCATTGCTTCATTGCACAAGCTTTGACCTTGATCTCATAAACTTGCGCAACATCCCTGGCCTTAGTATAGGTTTATCTTACTGCATCCCAAACTTCATGGGCTATGAGCAAGAACATGTAGGTATCATTTATCTCAGGTTTCATGGAATTCCACAACCATAAGAAAATCATGGAATCGGCTTCCTCCCATGCACTGAATTCCAGATCATCTTCCTTGGGACCAATTCTTAGTAAATGACTCAATTTTATTTTCCCTTTGAGATAGGTTTGGAAAAACTAGGACCATTTGAGGTAATTTTTTCGTTCAATCTAGACATGGATTGGATGTTTTGTAGGTCACCAGATGGTGGACTACGTATGATTTCTTCATTAGACAACTTAGACTCAGTCATCTTTGGTTGGAGTAAAACTCTAGGAAGGGCTAAGAAAGAATGGTGATTAAGGCCAAAGAAAAACTTAGGTAAAATAGGTTATGAAGGCCAAACATAACAATTTCTAAATAAAACTAAATAGCTTTGATACCATGTCAGAATTGGAGATTAAACTGTAATTTCAATATTTTAATCTATGATGAACGTCCCCTTAGAGATCTTTTATACACTTTACATTACATAGTCTATTGGAGAGATAAAATCTGTTAGTTTAAGAATCCCTTATCTTAAGCTTCCACAATCTTAGGGATTAATATCTATCTACAACTAATGTATATTTATAGCTAATATCTTATAATTAAGGCTCTAATTTATCCTAATCTGTAATTCAAATCTTTATAGCTAACAATTTTTCCAACGATTAATGCTAAAGAAAATCAAAGGGGAGTCATGCTTTGCTTTCAACAGATGGAATGATCCATAATGTTAATTGGAAAAATCAATGACGAGAAACCGAAGTTTAATACTAAAAAAATCGACCTCTTCAGAAGTTAGGAGAATAGAGTCTCGACCTTTAAACAATGATAACCTTTATTATAAGTATTGCAAAAAGCCTCATCATACCAAGAAGTAATGTTGGAAGCTTGATGAAGAAACACAAAGTTTTTGTTGGAATAAAGGACCTAGAAGTGGAACACAAAGAAGCCAAGTGCATATGACTCAATCTAAGCGAGACAAGTCATATGATGCTATAATTCCAGTGGTGAAGACATCGAAAGGTTGAGATAACTCTTTGATTCATTAGAAAAGTCTACAATTACCTATTCCTTGGCAATTTTAGGTAAGGTTCACTCCTTATATTTTTTAAGTGCCTCTAGTTTAGATTTTTCAGACTCCTAGGTTACTAACTTCTGGGCAACTGATCATATGATCCCTTTTTCACATAAATTTCTCACAAACTTGGTAGATCAGTGGGCTTATCCGTAATAAATGTAAAAGATCACCTTCACATAAAAGCATTCTCATCATTAACCAAAGAAGATATAATTGAATAGGTTGGCTAATAATTTAAAAATTTTATATGCAAGAAAATTTGATTATTCTCCCATTGATACAATTCTTCTAATAAAATCAAGAATGTAACTAAGGGAGACATGTGGGGACTATCACCTCTCTACCCCAAAGTTCCTAAGGTTTCTTTGAAGTTCTAATTACTTGGCTTTAGATATACTAAAGATTATAATTCCCCCTTCCCACTCAAACTAGAATAAATTTTAGTTTGATATTTTATATTATTTTTGTTAAGTACGAAATATTAAAGTCACATGATTTTCATTATTTAATATATAAGTGACCAACAACTTTTAAACATATAAATATTATCATTTTTCTTTTGTTTTTGACTCGACTAAATGAAAAATCAATTTTCTCTCTTTTTTTTTTTCTTATTCTGAGATACAATAGGCCTTCTTAAGTATTTTTTATTATTAGTTCAATCGATAACCCATTTACTTAGGTAAGACAACAAAGAATTATTAAAATTGTGTTAAAAAAATACTTCTCCAACTTCTATAGGACTAAAACATTTTAAGACCATTCTCAATAAAATAATCTACAATCTTATTTTAAACAAATGAAATAACATTTCTTCATTTTATAGTTATGCACTTTCCTGTATCATAGACTCGTTAAATTGTCTATATCGGAAAGAAAAATGTTCTAAAATTTAATGCAAAGATAATTATAAAAACATTATGCTCATCTTAAAATGAAAAATTATAGTTTTTTTTTGCCGTGTGCTTATTATAGTATATTGTTTGATTATATATATATATGATTTAATTGTTTAGCAATTATACAAATTAACCCTTAGTATTATATAAGACTTTTGCCCTCCAAACTAAACGTCCTCGTTCCATTGTTGAACATTGATGCAGGAGCATTAATAATTACGAGTTTTGTTTCATTTTAAATTCGGTTGGAATAAAGTAATTCATTTAGATCTTTGTTTAGGATTTTTTTTTTAATTTTAAGAATTCTAGTTTAATTAGATTATTGTTTAGGATAAGAGCTTTAGTTTGGGATAAGTTTTATGATTAAGCTTAATTAGTATTCTACTAGTAATAGCGAATCTTGTAGGAGTAGGAGTTCTAGCCTATATATATGCATCTAGGGAGTTGCTGCAATGTATTCGATTATTATTTTATTATTCCATCAAAAAGGTTTCTTTCTAGAACCTAAATATCTCTACAGCGTTATCTTTCTCGACTATTTTCAATTCTTTTGTGTTTTAGCTATTTCTATCATCCCTTCCCTGCATCAATTTGGTAATCAGAGCCATGACAGGACATGCAAGGGGCTATGGAAGAGGGAATCAAAAATAGCAGACAGAGTTGATCATGTTGAGGCACACGATGGAGGATTAGTTGCAAGCTGTACAACCTTCCAGCGATAAATACATGTGAGAGCCGAATGGAGATACCGGAAGCTTTTGACCTGCCGAAAGTTGGTTTTGAAGATGTTTCAGATGAAAAAGAGCCCGAGAACCCTTTCCATAATGTTGGACCTGCAAAATTTGCAATACGAGGCAGATCGGAAGATCGACCATTGCATGCTATCAAGTTAACGAGAGGAGAAGCAAAGATCCAAGTGGATGACTTCCATGGAGAGTTACACGTAGAAGATTATTTGGACTGGGAAGCCACTGTTGAGAATACTTTGAGTGGAAACCCATAGCTGAACCTAGGAAAGTATTCTTTGTGAAGCTTAAGTTGAAGAGTGCAACAATTCAATGGTGGAAGAGTTGATGAACAGCAGGCACATCAAGGGAAGAAAAAAAATTAGCAGTTGGGAACACATGAAAAGCAAATTGCAAAAGCAATTTTTGCCATCAGATTATGCCATGGAACTATATAAAAAGTTTCATTTGCTTAGGCAAAACAGAAAAATGGTTGAACACTACACTTTTGATTCCAACAATTTGTCTATTAAAGTGGGATTAAATGAAACTAACAAGCAGTTAATGTCTCGTTATATTGCTAGTTTGGATCAAAGTATTAGAGATGAGCTAGGGGTGGTTTGTATAATCAACTTGGAGGATGTGTGCCAATATGCCCTACAAGCTGAAAAATGTGTATTACGCTACGGTGCAAGAAAGCCTCTCTTTGGTAAGACTATTAACTCTTCTCAAGGTAATTTTAACAGTAAAAAGAGTTCTTCAACCAGCAAAGTTAGTAAGGGGAACGTAATGGGAACCAGCAAGTTTGATAAAGAAAAAGAGGTTCAAGGCAATACCCAACCCAACCTTAGAAAGGTGAGTAATGGATCTAAAATCAGATGTTTTAGTTAGGGAAAAAGTGGGCACGCTTCTTATACCTGTCCTAAAAAAAGGTGGATTTGGTTGAACTTGATGATGAAGATCAAGAACAACATGATCCGGTCTATGATGAGTATGTTGAGGATGAAGAGGAAGTAGATATACACACAGCACAAGCAGAATCTTTGATGCTTAAAAGGGTTATGACTACGACCAGCCAAGATGATAGAGAGGATTAGAGGAGGAAAAGTATTTTTAGGACTCGGGTTAGGTGTGGAGATAAAGTGTGTAATGCCATTATTGATGGGGGTAGCTTAAAAAATTACGTTTCTAAAAAAATCGTGGAAAAACTAAAGCCACCTATAGAAAAACTTTCCCATCCGTATAAGATTCAATGGGCTAAAAAGGGATTTGTGATACTCGTAAAATTCCAATGTTTAGTCAAGTTTAGTATGGGCAGTAATGTGGATGACAAGGCATTGTGCAATATGGTACAAATGGATGCGTGTCATATTCTTTTGGGCCGACCTTGGCTATTTGTTCATGATATGCAACATTCGAGCAAAGAAAATACTTATTCTTTTCGTAGAGGTGGAAGAAATTATACCTTGCATCCTTAAAAGAAAGTAATGACGTACAAGACTGACAAATTGAATGAGCTTTTAAAGGCTGAAGAGTTGGTGAGTGAAAGTAGAGAATTGAGGGTTATATTTGTTGTTGTCAGCAAAATAATAAATACCACTAAAGAGGAAAATTTGAAGGAACAACCCAAGGAAATTCAAAAATTGTTAGAGGAATTTGTTGACTTGGTTAACTATTGTTTGCCACAAGGGTTGCCACCCATGAGAAGCATTCAACACACTATAGATTTGGTGCTTGAAGCATCTTTACCGTATTTGCCATCATATCAAATGCCACCAGTTCAGCAACTAGAAATTCAAAGATAGGTTGAGGACTTGATGACAAAAGGACTGGTGCGTGAAAGCAAAAGTCCATGTGCTTGCCCAACTTTACTAGCTCCAAAGAATGATGGATCTTGGTAGATGTGTGTTGACAGCCGAGCTATAAACAAGATGATGATCAATTTCCCATTCCTCGATTGGACGACACGCTCGATCAATTGGCAGGGTCTAAGGTTTTTTCTAAAATTGATTTAAGGAGTGGATATCATCAAATCAGCTTGTGAGAGGAAGATAAATGGAAGACTACTTTTAAGACTCCTAAAGGCTTGTATGAATGGTTAGTAATGTCTTTCGGCCTATCTAATACCCTTAGTACATTCATGCTAGCCATGACTAAGGTACTTAAACCTTTCTTACAATCTTTTATTGTTGTGTATTTTAATGATATTCTAGTTTAAGGAAGAGCATTCACAGCATTTGTGGCAAGTTTTAGAGGTGTTGCAAAAGGAGAAGCTCTATGTGAATTTAAAGAAGTGCTCATTTTCCAAACTAAGGTTGTGTTTCTACGGTTCATTGTTTCCGAAGAAAAGTTAAACCAAATCCTGAAAAGATTTAGGCAATCAAGGGCTGGATAGCATCACAGTCTTTCAAAGAGGTTAGAAGTTTCCATGGGTTAGCTTTATTTTATAAGAGATTTATAAGAAACTTCAGTGCTTTATGAGTCCTATTACTGAAATTTTGAAGAGTGATAGTTTCAAGTGGACAAATTCTGCTCAAAAGGCTTTTGAACACATCAAGGTACTCGTTACCGAAGCACCTGTTCTAGCATTACCAGATTTTAATAACTTTTTGTTGTAGAATGTGATGCTTCTCAAAATGGTATTGAGGCTGTTATTAGTCAAGAGGGGAGGCCTTTGGAATTTTTTAGTGAAAAGTTATCCGATGCGAAAGATAGGTACTCTACTTACGATTTAGAGTTCTATGCTTTGGGTAAAGCGATCCAACACTGGCAGCATTATTTGGCTTATAAGGAATTTGTTATTTATACAAACCATCAATCATTAAAGTATTTAAGCTCTCAAAGGAAACTCAATGGTCATCATGTTAGATGGAATTCATTTTGGATAAGTTTAATTTCTTTTTGAAGTATAAAACAGGAGAAACAAATGTAATTGTAGATGCCTTAAGTAGGCGTACTCTGATTTTAACCATAATGAGTTCTCAAGTTATTGGATTTGAGGAGTTAGAAAACCAATATCAAATAGATCCCTACTTCAATCAGGCGGCGAAAGATTTCTAAGGAACAAAAACAGTAGATAAGCTTCCATACATACTGCATGAAGGATATTTATTCAAGGGTAATCAATTATGAGTTCCCGAGGGATCAATCCGAGAACAAATCATAAGAGAGCTTCATAGGAATGGCTTGGGTGGACATTGTGGCCTACATAAAACAATGGCTTTGGTCACATATCGTTATTTTTGGCCTTATATGTTCAAGGATGTGAGCAGGTTTGTAAGGTGATATGCTGTTTGTCAATTTGGTAAGGGAAGTTCTCGAAATACAAGGCTATATACTCCATTACCAGAACCAAATTCGCCTTGGATTCATTTGAGTATGGATTTTGTGTTAGGTTTGCCAAAAACTTCAAAGGGGCATGACTCTCTATCTTTGTAGTCGTAGATAGATTCTTTAAGATGATCCATTTCATTCCTTGTTCTAAAACAGCAGATGCCTCTCACATTGCTGATTTATTTTTCAAGTAGTATATTTGCACGGAGTTCCAACGTCTATTATTTCTGATAGAGACATTAAGTTTTTAAGGCATTTTTGGGGCATTTTTGGAGGACTTTGTGGCATAAAATGGGGATAGGTTTGAAGTATTCTAGCACATGTCATCCTCAACGGATGGCCAAATTGAAGCTATTAGTCGTAGTTTGGGAAACTTGCTAAGGTGTTTGGTTAGATCATGTGAAAGGTTGAGATTCAATTATTTCGGAAGCTAAGTTCGCTTACAACAACTCAATTAATCTTACTATTAAGAAAACATTTGAGGTTGCTTATGGCCTTAAACCACAACATGTGCTTGATTTGTTGCCTTTACCCCAAGAAGCTAGGGTGAATGATGACGGCGAAGCTTTTGCTGAACACACTTGCAGCATTTATAAGGAAGTTCAAGATGCATTGAAAGCTAGCAATGCAGCATATGCTAATTCAGATAATTAACATAAGCTCTTTAAGGAATTCAAAAAAGGAGATTGGGTGTTGGTCTACTTGAGGAAAGAAAGGTTTCCTAAAGGTGCTTATCATAAGTTGAAGTCTAAGAAATTTGGGCCATGTAAAGTGCTTAAAAAGTTAGGCTTAAATGCCTATTTATTAGAGCTACCTACTGACTTGAAGATCAATCCTAGTTTTAATGTCTCAGATTTGTACAAATTTGAGGAATTTAGTGAGGAAGAACCAACTACAGTTGCCGAACAAGTTGGCTAGCTTCCTACCAAGCAATATGACATTATCCAAGAAGTTCTCAATGTCAAGGAAGTAACATCTAGGAGGGGAAATACTTGTCGAAGGTTCCTAATAAAATGATTGGGAAAACTAGCTTGTGAAAGTACCAGGATTTCGGAGGAAGATTTGAGTAAAGTGGATCTAGAAATGTGTGAAGAGGCAGCTAAGTTCTTTTCTAAAGATATTACCAATCTTTCAACCGGGGGAGAATGATGCAGGAGCATTAATAATTAAGAGTTTTGTTTCATTTTAAATCCTATTAGAATAAAGTAATTCATTTAGATCTCTATTTAGGAATTTTCTTTATTTTAAGAATTCTAGTTTAATTAGGTTATTGTTTAGGATAAGAGCTTTGGTTTGGGATAAGTTTTATGATTAAGCTTAGTTAGTACTCTACTAGTAATGGCAAATCTTGTAGGAGTAGGAGTTCTAGCCTATATATATGCATCTAGGGAGTTGCTACAATGTATTCGATTATCATTTTATTGTTCCATCAAAAAGGTTTCTTTTTAGAACCTAATATCTCTACAGCGTTATCTTTCTCGACTATTTTCATTTTTTTGTGTTCTACCTATTTCTATCATCCCTATCCCGCATCAAACACACTAAATTATTACAAATCATGACTTTCTAAATATTGATTTGTTTTCCCTATTAACATAAATTCAGCGCCCTTGTAATTGTACAATAGTCCTATTTCCACCTTTAACCAAAATTAAGTTGTCTGTTAACTATAAACTTGACTCGATAGTTAAAAGTGACTTCGTGAAGCTTGTAGTGAACCCAACAAACTAACAGTTAGCTTGACAAAGTTTACCTCTAAAGGTGTGCTTGGTTAGGTGAAAAAGTGGAAGGATAGATGGAGAAGGGTGGAAAACTGAAAAGAAAATAAATTTTAGGTGTGCATGGTTGGAAAGAAAAGTGAGAAAAAAGAAAATTGAAAATATTATCATTTTCCATAGCTATTAACAAAAACAAATCACTCCAAATTGAAAAGAAAAGAGGAAAGAAAATGACAGTGGTGTGTGTCATATGGTTATATTTACAAGATTACCCATCATTTTTTAAATATTATTTTTTACATTTTAACTTCTAATGGGTATAATGGTAAAACAATATACTTTTTATTTTTTTTCTTCCTATTTTTCATCATACCAATAATAGGAAGAAAGAAAATTATTTTTTTCTTTCTGCTTTTCTATCTTTCCTACTAAGCACACCAATAGAAATAAAAAATAAATAAATAATTCCATTTTTTCATTTTTCTCCTCCAATTTTTCATCTTTTCAAATTTTTTTTCATTCTACCAAGCAAAGCCTAATTGTTAGTAGACTTGGATCAAGAAAACCTTTAGTTTAAATTTACAACAAAGACAATCATTGTTGCATATATATTCACAATCATTAATAAACATTTAATCAAGTAATCAGATTATCCACTTTACTTTTAAGAGATTGAATTGGCAAAAAACAATCTTTGTTTTGTATCATAGCACCACTAATGACATAAACCATGTATTAACTGAGACGAAATTGTTTGTTCCTTAAATTAACTGAAACAAGGAAGGATGGAGAGCGTACCATCCCCAACTATAGACTTCCGCACGTGACAATGAATAAGCAATTGTATGATCAGCTCCACAAGTTATAGATATTATGTCATGTCCATCTAAAGCACTCAATTGTGTAGGAGAGAGTCGATCCTCTGCATCCCCATGGCCTAACTGCCCATCTTCTCCTCGTCCCCAAGAGCAAATAATATTTTCGGCTATAAATGAACAAGAATAAGATTATACATTTAGATAACATTATGGAAGTTAATGAATGCATAAAATAAGAAGAATAAATTCCAAAATCTATCCCTACAAGACACATATAAAGACCCAAAAGACAAATTATGATAAATCTCAAATTAGAGATGCAATAAGACATGATATACCAAAAATTCTGCTTGTTTTAGTTAATGAAAGTAACAATAAAGAGGGAGCACCTAATTCTGTAAAACTTAGTTTGTGAAACTATTTACGCCATAAGTTCTCAGCAAATCTTCAACATCCTACAACAATGGTCAAAGGCTTGTTGCTATACAAATGTAAATGAAACGTACTATCAATTATTAAGATTAAGAACATCTACAGGGAAAGTTATATTAATTTCTCATAGTTGAGAGGACTAATAATATTCATAAACATGAGCATAATAGGAGCCTTTGATGGAAATGTAGGTGGCAACACCAACAACAGGAAAATTAGGAATAGCGGTGCTTTATGAACTCTTAAAGTTCCTCAACCATCAGAAGCAAACTATACATCCAATTTTTCCTACATACTAAAAGTTAATATAGATGAGTTGCTATTTTCTATTGCATATGCCCAAAAAGAAAAACCGCACACATACAAACATATTGGATAAATTTATTCACATGAAAGACATACTATAAACAAACATATTAGATCAATCACATGAAAACATGCTATAAATAACCTAAGCTATATTACCCGGACTCTGGGTTTAGTATTAAATATAGGTGTCCAATAAGGGTATGCTTAATATTTTTTTAAGTTTTTTCTTGTATTTAGAGGATCATATCCCTATACCCATATCAGAATATGTGTCAAGACACAAGTGTCGAGTATGTTACTTTAGAGAAAAAAAATTACAAGTTATGTCCAAGTAACATAAAACTCAAGAGCCAATGAAAGAGTTCATTTGTCAAGTATTAACATTACAAGTTATATCCAACGTTTATACAACCGAACCGAAGGTCAAACTAGTAAGACCTCCCATTACTGGTTTAAACAATCTAGTTGGACAGCCAGTTATATAAAAAAGAATTTAAATCTTAAAAGGTAATTTTAATTTTAAATAAGTATTAATATAGTAAATATTTAATAAAAATATGCATTTGGTTAAAGGGTATGATCTTTAATATAAATTTAGGGGGTTAAAAGTTCAAATCTCATTACATACAATATACTTTTATAAAAAAAATAACAAATAAATTTAAAACCAGCTTTTACAATATTTAGGAATTTTTACCGGTTTTGAAAATCCTCAACTTTATAATATACATTGGATAGGAATAGGCCATTGATTTCAAGTTCAATAGGTTCGACCGGTTGATCTGATCTAATTTTTTTTAACACCGGTTATATCCTAATTGATGTGTTAGTAGGCCTGAGAGAAT
>JBBYHO010000021.1:1141142-1165093 GCA_038382025.1 Adansonia gregorii
TATATATATATATATTTTAATCTAATATCTGTAATGGCTATTTTCTATTCTGACATTATCATCACCACTATGATTGAATCTAAACACATATTTTATTGATTTTAATTCATTATTATAATACTCAATCTCACTACATATCTCATAGCAGCTAATCTCACGGTTACCACTAATTTTCTCTAACCAGAATCAAGAAATGAATTAAATTTTAAAATCTATTGTAATTTTTTATATATAAAAAACACAATAAATGAGACAAAGGAAACCTAAAAAAAAGAATATTTTTACAATACTTTTGTGAAGAGCATCAGAAATATGAGATCGACTTATATTATTTAATTTTCCATCATAAATTCATTTTTCTTTTCAAATAATCTATTTTTTTTATATATTTTACTTAGCTTCGGTTTAAAAAATATAAAAACAACTATATTTAAAGATGTGTATATGCATTGTCTTACTAGATTATTCACATTATTTGCTTCCAGCATTTAAAAATAGCACTGCAATAATGCACGAAGCTCACCCTCGTAAATATAAATTTCAATGCCTATTCTACACTAATTTACCATAAAAATCAATAGGCATTTATTTTTCTTTTAAATAATGTAATTTGGTGTTGTAAATCATTTTCCAACATTTTGATATTTCAAATGTGAAAGAATGGAAAACTAAATTCTATATCAAGAAGAAAAATAGAAGGTCGAAAGGAAGGAGAATCAAACTAAAAATTCTCAGTAATTAAAGATTATTTAATATCATTTAATACTTTTCTTTTATATTTAATATCTTAATTTTACTGAATTAAAAAAATAATACATTAATTATACTTTTATTTTCATAAATATTGACATTGATTAAGATTTCCCTTTTGAGAAAAGGATAATTTTGTCTTTTAAAGATGCCTTAATGGTTAAAGTTTAAAGAATATATGTGTTTCATTACGTAAAAGTCTATGTATTTGTTTTGTAAAAATATTTGCAATTTGCTTTTCGAACAAGCAAAACTCAACGACAATTCCATTGTTGTTCACCAAGTCATGAATGTAATGGTACTTGATGTCAATATGCTTGCTACAACCATGAAACACCTTATTCTTCTTATAAAAACTATTGCCAACTTGTTATCACGAAAAATCCCAATGTACTTTGTTTCTAGTATAGGAGCAATCACTTGTTGCTTCTCTTCCAACGTAACCACGACGTACTTTATAACAAAACCATGAAAAAACACTCTAGTGCCAAGTGAAAAACATAGCCGTAAGTACTTTTCGACATTTCAACATCACCTGCTGAATCATTTATATATATATATATATATATTTGTTTTTGAAAAGCAAGAGATTTATTAATATAATAAAAGAGGACACTGTTTACAAACTAACAGGAATGACACACATAAGCTCAAGAGTAATAAGACAGCATAGCATTCTCTTTCTAGACTCCGGCTTTGGCGAGTCGATCTGCGATTTCATTAGCTTCCATGGCTGTATGGTGAATAACCCAATTGAGTACAGATCTTAACAGATTTCTAGATCTCCGTAGTGCACTCTTCGGCTCTTTAATCCAATTAACGCTCACTTTTATGAGCATTACCCCACTTAGATGCAGCAAATATAAGAGAAGCTTCCCTAACGGCCATTAGTTCTGCAAAAAATTACCATCATTAAGAGCATCTCTAATGTATCTCAAGATGCATTTAGTTGACTGCTAGTGAGATTGACGTGGAAAGTGGAAGCTCTAAATTTGCTAATAATTCTAACACCCGCCAGGTAGCTATCGAGAGAATCACAAGCTTCCAATTAACCTTTTTATAATTAGTTGCATCAACCAAATCACCACTACCATCTTTAACAAGCTTCGATCTTTGTTTAATTGAAATCAAAATTGGCTTGGGTGATTCTATTTTGAATTTCTTCAAAACCCCAATAGCATAATATTTCTGTGAAATAAATATGCTAGCATTTTTCTATTTTACGTCAATACCAAGAAAATAAAACGTCAAACCATATCAGTCATTTCAAATTAAGCAATCATAGCCCCCTAAAATTACCAACAACTTTGACTTATTGCCAGTGCCAATTAAATCATTCACATATAAGCACACAATGAGGAGATCAAGATCATCTCGTGAGCTAGATTTGACATACAAAGTATCCTCCTAGGGACTTCTACGGAAAATCATGATCAAGAAAATAAGAATCAATGTGATTGTACCATGGTTTAGGCAATTTTGTCAATCCATACAAGGTATTTTTCACGATTTTTTGACTTTTTTTTACCTTTGTTATTACTTGATTGTGTGCATCAAGAATAGTTTCCAACCGTCCAACACTCAAGAAATTTTGACATACATAATAAAACACTTCTGAAATGTAGTTAAGTGTTTCATCATTCAATCCATGCCAGTTTTACCTTTGCCATATACTCTGATCATATCCAAGTTTTACCCAAGTACAAAAGGTATCATCAACGTTAAAAAACGAATCCTTATTGCCACTGAGATGATGACTTCACTAAGTGTCCAACACCCACTGACGGCCGTACTCCTCTGCACTATTAAAGCTTGGCCATCAACAAAGTTTCAATATTATCCGCACCATTCTCTACAAGTTTTGCATGACAATCTCTATTATTTGGTCTTCATGTTTGGTATTATTTTGCATGAGAGTAGTCTCACCGTTTGTCTTCATGTTGCTGATGCATTTTTGTGTGTGCTTGAAATAGTTTCCAATCTTCTCATTCTTTTCTTGTTGGAAAATTTCAAATTGTTTCCTCTATGTTTGCATTCGTATCTTCTAAATCTTTTCTGCACCATGGTAGGACTGAAGCAAAGATTCCCATACCTTTTTCGAGGTTTTCGAATTAATAATCTTTTGAAACACTGATATTTCAACACATTGAAGAATATGATGAGTGGCTTCATGATCCTTGAAATGAGAATGATTCAAAATCTTGTCATTTGGCGTGTGTCAAATCTTCTATATTTTTTTTGGTTCAATAAAGCCTTGCTCCACGGTCTCGCAAATACCCACACTTTAGAAGAAAAAAAAGAGAAAGAAAATACTGTATCTGAACTCTCAACTCTTGAAAACCATTTTCCCATGCTTGAAAACTAAACACTGCACACATTGTATATTCACATCCATCTCAAAAGTCTATGGGCTACCATACCAATTGTAGACATCAAAAGTCAAAAGCCAACGTATTTGATTTGATCACAAATTTTTTTAATAAATATGAGAAGAAAAAGAAATATTTGAAACCTAATCGAAACTTATATATTAACTATAACATAATACTTATCACTAAATCAAGAAGTTATTGGCTAATTTGATCACAAATAAACACACCATTGCCATGCTATAGCTCTTGGCACAACCAAAACTCCTTATTTTATTTAGTGGCGGCACAACAGGACCCTTTCATGGCTAGATAAAATAAAAGGCTTACCATCAAGAAAGCACTCAAACCAATATGTTGGGTTAATGGCGCAATAAGAATATGACACCTAAACAAGAAGTTTAATTATACAATTGCAAATTTTCATAAAATGTATTTGTTAATTAATATGCAATTTTATATTATTTTATTTATATGTATTTATTATTTGACGTTAAATGAAAAGTAAGTAAGCTAAAAGAATGTTACATGCAAGCCACTATTAACAATTAATTAAAAGTTGCTTTCCACAATTCTGAAGAGGAGTAAAACAAACCGACTATTTTGACACATCTGGTGTTTAGCCAATTTCTGAATTCACGATGGTAACAAGTCATTGTCAAGAAAAGCAGAAGTGTGTGGTGAAGGGTGAAGTGGGGCCGAGGGGTCCATGTCAGCTCGCAGTAAGAGCTTTTGTCTCCATCATCTTCTGACCCTCATAATGTGTAAGTGTATATATATGTATATATGCATGCATAACCTATATGCATGCTAATGATATTTATACATCTACAATATTCATCATCATACATAAACATCTATATTTATACATGAAAAACATGTTGACAAGGATATACGGTACTTGAATTTAGTTAACTGTTAGAGATAAATATATTTTTAAAATTAATTTATTTAATTTTTATATAATTTTAAAATATATATATTTATATATATTTAAATATTTAATTATATATTTGATTTATTTATTTATAAAAATACTTGAAATGATAATGTAAAGGATTTAGTGGTGAGTAGGGTGGGGGTATCCTCCAAATGTAGGTATAAAAATCAATGATCACTCTTAGTGAGTGGGTTCACGTTCACCTTCACAAAGCCATAATTTCATCACGCACTTTGAAGACTTTTTTGTTTCTTTTAAATTTAACTATTTTTCTCTTCTCAAGGTCAATTAACTCTCGTTGTTTTTATATTGGTTCAAACCATTTGTTACGAATTTATATTTAATATATTAATAATAAAAATATATATAATTAGTGATTAAATTATATTATTTTATGAAAATAAATTATTTATATTTATTTTTTAAAAATTAATAAAATAAGATTATATAATTTGTTAATAATATATAGATATATATATATTTTCTGCACGTTAAATGCGTAAATCCCTTGCTCTGGCAAGTCTTAAGCTGTTTTTCCATTGCATATTTGTTGGCTTTTTAGGATTGAAAGTTTGGCGCGTGATGAACACGCGGTTGGAAATTTTTTCTACTTAATTTTTGCCTCACTTAGTATTTGGATTTTGCATTATTATTATTATTATGATTATTATTATTATTTCTTTTTTACCCCATGGGTTGCAATTGCCATATATCATTGAAAATGACTTGGATTTTGGTCTCTTTGTTTGAGTAATTAATGAGACAGTGATATAAGGCCATCACTTTTATGCAGGATAATATTTAAATAAAATTTTTAATTTTATATTATACAAAATTAAATAAGGATGAATAATAATTTTGGATATTCACAAACTAGTCTGAATCGACTAATTTGGATGGTTTTTAGAATGATTCTTAAATAAAGGCTGTCAATTGGTTTATTTAATTATAAGCATGCAAGAAATCGTCCTCAATAAAAAAAAAAAACTTCTTGGGTTAATATTTTGATTGATATTTATCATTATAATTTTGAAATTAAGATAAATTTATTATTATATTATTATTTGATTGAATTTTATCAATAAAATTTTAATTTTTAATTAAATTTTATCACTAAAATTTGATTTTGAATGGTATGAAGTAAATTAATTTATAAAGATTAAAAATTAGAAAATTAACATAGACTTTTTTATTTTGTAAAAAAGCAAAAGCTTACTTTTTATCATCTCTTATTAATTAATTCATTAAACCCTAGCTATTAAAATAAAATATTCGAAGGAGCTTTTTATTAAATTTTATCTTAAAATCATATAAAATAAAAATTAAGTGATAAAATTCAATTAAAAATAAAAATTCAATTGCAAAATTAAATTAAACAAAAGTAAAATGGTAAAATCCAATGTTCAATTAAATTTATACCGATAAATTTGCACTTAATCAAATAGTATAATTATAAATATCAACTAAAATAAAATATAGCGATAAATTTTAGTACCCATTTATAGTATAATAATAAATTTACCTATTAATTAAAAAAATCTTTGATAGATATCTTGCTAATATTTGATCTCCTCCAATTTCAACGGGCTTGGTGCGTTTTTATAACCTTTACGAGATAGAAGCATCAAGATAGTCAGTTCGGACGAGATCAAATAATATTTGCGAGATGAGTTTAACACAATTAGAAGACTTCCAAAAAAAAAAAAAAATTTGAAATGCAAACTACAATTATGCAGAATTCTTGACCATTTATGTAACTTTATTTTTTCTTTTTTAGCATTTGATTTGACAAAATACTTATTAACTAGTCATTGAAAGTGACGTAGCAAATATTATTAGTTGAATCAAAGATGTCTTCGACTCTACTTTTTTTGGTATTTTAAAATTATTTCGAATCACGTCAAATTAATTCAATCAAAGAAAAATTTAATTTCGTCACTCAAATTTCTAAGGAGCACAAATTCTTTCTATAGCTACTTCTAGTTCCTGGTCTTTGTATTGCTCTCTTTGTTAACTCTCTTTTGCCTTTTTGCCTTTCTATGACTTTGTAACAACTCTTTTATCAATCAAATTATTCAGTTCCCTTTCAAATAAATAAGGCTAAAATATTACAAAAGAAAAATCCATCTAGTTTTGCTAAGATACAGCAAATTAATTTCCAAACTCAAGGATGAAGCTGAGGACTAGTTACCTGATCATTTATCTTAATTTAAGCAACCTATAGAATTTGCATTGGCTACAAAGTTCCTAAATTGATCCCATGACTTTCAACCAGAAACTTTTTTTTTCTGGTGGGGGATTTCAGTTTTCACAATTTTAAGTAACCCTTTTCTTAAATTTTTTAAATGAAAAAAAAAAGCTTTATGGAAAAAAAAATCCCTTTATTCTACACTAACATTTCCCTTAATTAGCAACATACTATACAGTAAAATAATTTTTGTAATATATTTTAAAGATACGTGTCTCTACTAACTCTATTTATAAAATTTAAAAATTTTATTTACGATGAACGGGATAATTTTCTAGATATAAATATGTATTTAGCAGCATTGAAGTTTCAGTAACTTTTGTAGAAGTTTCATAATTCACTGCTTTAAATTGGTATTTACCTTAAAGGTTAAGCATCCATGACATAACATGACAAAGACCTATATATCATTTTGTTCCAACGCTAAAAGGACAGAAAATTATGGATGGAATTGAAAAACCTAGTCCATTTTATATTAAAATATCTTTTTAGTCAATTCTTCGCTTGCATTGCATGATTAGACAGCATTAGAAACAGTAACCCCTATATATATATATATATATATGACAATGTGGAATTAAAGATATCATGATTAAACCTAAACTCTGGATTTCCAACTTTTCATAAAAGTTGATCTCAAATTCCATCTGTACCAAATATTACTACAGTTTGGAATTGGAATTGGAATTGGAATTGGAATCCACTTTCATTCTTTTTGTCTCCCAAATTACAACTGGGACGTACGGCTAAATTTGAAGCTATGATTTTAATTTCTTACCTAATATTTTTTTTCGTATAAAAGCAATTACCGTATGAAAATAAAGAAAAAAGTTGTTGATATTGTTTATTATAAGAAAAGAAGTTGTCAATATTGTTTATTATATATACTATGGGTTCTTTTTTTTTCTCTTCTTTGATCATTAATATTGCCTTTAATTCGTAAATAAAAATCGTATCCAATGTAACATACATATATATATATATTTCCTATGGCATATGGGTTTATCAAACTTGCCTGCCTGATGTTGGTATATGTATCTTGCAAGGGATTCAGCTTAAAACCAGATCGTAAGTACTACGTATTACGTAGTAATGCAGATAATTAAGATTTACTCAAAGGAGATTTGTTCATCATTAAAAAAAAAAAAAGAAAAAGAAAAAATTGCATGTAGATGTGGCAGACGTTTACTGATATCCATAGTTGTGGATTTTGTCGCGGATGTGATTACGATGTCGTGGTTGTTGATGTCGTGAATGCTAATAAAATGGATAAAATGTAAAGTAACTTCCTTAGAAAAAAAAACGTTATGAAATGATATTTAGGTCTACACTGATATCCTAGTAGCTATTTAAGGTAAATAAGACCTAACTAGCCCTAACATCTTCATTGACGAAAACTAGAGCTAATCGACGATCATAGATGGACAACAGCAGATTGCATGTAAAGTTCTTTGCTCAGGCTAGCTAATTTAAGATTCATATATATACATATACACACACATATATATATATAATATCATCGTAAACAAGATGTGGGTTACTTCAACTTATCTCCCTCTGCTAACCGCTATGTATTCATGCATGGACCACTTGGTCGTGACCAAAATTTACTCTCCAACTGCACAGAACTCTTCCAATGTGCCCACATGACATCCGTTAATCATGTTGAGAAAGCTAAGAAAATTTGTCAACAGCATCACCATAGGACAATATTCATAAACCATGATTAATCGGTTGAATTATTTCGTGCAAGCTGGGTTAAGTAGTCTAGGACTGAATCAGCTTGTAAGTATTTATGTCTTGCATATCAAACCCGAAATTTAGTTTAACTAGTTTACGTAATCATTTTTAAAAAATAATATTTAATAATTTTAAATTTTAAATTTTAATATTTATAATTTTTTATCTTAATATCTATAATCACATAAATTAATTAAATTAATGCTTAAATATTGAATAATCGAGTAACCTATTCATAAGTGAAAGTTTTAACAAAAGAGATAAAAGAAAAAAGAAATACTATAATTATACATTAATTTTTAGGTATAGTAGTGTTTCTTTTCGAAGGTACGAACTAAAACAAGAGAGTTGCTGAAGAAAAAGAGAGAGAGAGAGAGAGAGAGAGAGAGAGAGGGGGTTAGGACATTTTTGGCCATTGCGAATGGACGTTGTACAAGCTATTGAATGAAAATGTTTTAAAAAATAAGCTGTCAGATTCTAATGCGTTAGCAATAACCTAACTAACAAATTTAATACTCTTTAGCCCCCAACCCCCTCCCCAAAAAAAAAGAAAGAGAAAAAAGCAACTCTACTTCATCTGACCATTCATTTTTCTTTTCCTCGTTCGACAGGAAGAGCGTGATACACGCGCTGTTATTATGCGCGTACCGACGCTTTTTCTTTTTCTTACAGCGAATCTTTGTTCTTTATGCGTACATAAGTACGTCTTACAGGGGGAGAAAATTAGGGAAAAAAATTGCTCTCCACTAAAGTGTACTATTTTCATATTATATTTAAATATTTTTAATTTATTATAATTATAATTAAAATATTTTTAAATTTTTAAATATTTTATATTATATTTTAATTATTTTTATGTTATTTCATATAATGATATTTAATGTTATTAAGTCTTTTGACATTTTAATATTAAAAACAAAAAAATAATTAAAATATGTTAAAAATATGGTATAGTATGAAAAATTTATATAAATATGATAAAAATATATAAATATTTTAAATTTTATATAATATATATTGTTAACATATTAAATATAAATTTAAAATTTAATTTATATAATTTATATAATTAATTAATATTCATCAAATTTAAAATTTAAAATTTAAAATTTAAAATTATTTTTTATATTTAAATTATATTTACTTATTTTTAAATTATATCTCTTTTATATCAAATAATATATTAAATATAAAATATTTTAAATAAATTATCATTCATAATATCAATACAATATTATTTTGCAAATTACTAATAAATCTATTTTTTTAGGAATCCCGAAGGTTGAAAAAAACTGAAGAGAGAAAGAAACGAAACGAATGAAGAAAGGTAAAATTGGTTATTCTCTGAAACGCTATGGCGTTCGCTTGCGGTCTCATACGTCGCTGTCAGTCATAAATTAGGGGAAAGGATGAGAGAGCTATCAAAGCAAAGCATGATATGAAAGGCTCTCTCTCTCTCTCTCTCTCTCTCTTCGAGCGGGAAAAAAATGTAAAGCCTTGCTCTTTCTATAACCTCATCTATTTCACCCTTCATTTCAGCATAGATAGATGCAACAAGCCTTCCTCTATCATCAGTTTCTGATCTTCTCTATTTCCTTCTGAGTCTGGGTCTGGGTCTCGCTTTGTTTTCTTTTGTTTTTACTCTAATTTTAGCTACCCAGACTTCTCTCCTTCGCTTTTGCTTTGCTTGTTTTCTTCCTCTTCTTTTTCTTGCCAAAATGAGATTTGGACACTGATTTCTCTCTGGGTACATACATCTTTCTTTTAAGAATTAGCATGGCGGTCGTTTTTGAAGGTTTTTCCATCCGGTGAGTTGTTTCCTTTTTTGGGTTTTTTCTCTTTCCTTTTTCAAGTTTGCTTTATGTTTATTAGAAAGGTTTTTCTTCTCCTTCTTGTTGTTTGACTTTGTTGTTCTGTTGTTTTGCATAGCGAGTATGCTTCCAAAATGAGAAGCATCGACGTGGTGAAATGCTGGCCCTTCAGTGGAGCATCTTCTTCTTCATCTTTAGATGATGGTGATGATAATGGTGACAGTAAGATAAGCAAACAAACAATGGAATCTCTTCTCCCTCCGATCACAGTCACCAAATTCCGCTGGTGGTCGGAAGAGCTTGATCTTATCCAATCAAAAGAATTAGCTAACATACAAAGCAGCAACAGCACCGGCATGGAAAAAAATAAGCTTCAAGAAACGCAACCCAAACACCAAAGTGATTTCTTGCAAGTAAATCTTCATGTTGGGGAGAAATCCGATGAAAGGTTAGACATGTTGGAATGTCCGGTTTGTGGGGCATTTGCTGCTTCCACAGTGAATGCGTTGAATGCTCATGTTGATAGCTGCCTCGCTCAAGCATCTAAACAAGAGAGGCGCCAAATGAGGATGGCAATTAAGGCTACCAAATCAAGAACCCCCAAGAAACGATCCATCATTGAGATTTTTGCCGCGGCTCCTCAGATCCACAAGGTTGATGATGTTGCTGAGGATGAAAATTGCAGTTCTGAGAAGGAGTTGAATTGCAAGATTGAGAGGCCAAAAAAGAAGAAGATGAAGAAGAAAAAAAAGAAGAAATTGGCAATCGTGAAAAAGTTGATGAACAAAAGGAGGAAGTTGAAGACGAATAAGAATAGCAAGCAAGATGGGCTAATTGCTAACAAGGTACGTTATTTACATCATAAAATATTGCTAATTATGTACTTTGTTATGATTATGAGTTGTTTGATTTTATTTTTTCCATAGTTTTAAGATGTTGAAGCAATATTTTTCATTTTATCACGAGGGTTATTATTCATTATTGCTCATGTCATGACGATAAACTCTCATTTATTCTTACTAATTGTGACCTTGTGAACTTTGGGTAGTTGATTAATTGGAATTTGAGCTAGTTATAGCACACTTTCTAGTATAAATCTATGTTCATATGCGTTTCTGATTTATAAATCAATGCTGATAAAGCTGGTTAAAGACTTTTCATTTTGAGAGGTAAGATCACTGAGCAGCTTACCTTGTAATTGTACTTGATTTGTGCAATGAGGTTCAGCATCAGAATAAAGAAAGGCAAAAAAAAATAAAAAATAAAAGTAAAAAAAGAAAGAGATGGGGTTTTCATGTTTTTGAGCAGGTTATGGAGCTTAGGTAAGGTGTGGTGCTCCAGCTGTACAGTACGGGTAGGCAGAGAGATCTTCCATTGGCTAGAGGCTTTTTCTTTCTTTTTTTTTTGTCCTTGGATTTAGCATATCTATCCTAGATTATTGATGTTGTTGTTGTTGTTTTCTTTTAACTACTGTTGCAATATTTTTTTTTTCTATTTTACAACGAAGATAATCATTTAGATATTGGGGCCAGGCTTAGTTTTTGATTTAATGGCTAGTGTTTCAACCTATTGGAGTTGCTCGATCATCATTGAGAGATAGATCATGGAAGCTATCGAAGGACTTCAATAATAATTTAAGGTGAACTGTTTAAGCTGTAAGGTCGGATTGATAATAATGTGGACCAGAAAATTGCCACAAAATTAATGATAAGGAGATTGTAAATTCCTGTCATGGTCTTATTGCAATATTTCTGCATTGAATGGCATATATACGGTGTCATCTCAAAGACTAGCTTGTGAGAGAAATGTGTTCTAGCTATGGTAACTATTTGTTTATGGCAATCTATCTTTCCGTTTTTTGGGGAGGAGAGTAGATGGTTGATGCCAAATTCTGATCTAGTTCAAAAGTTGTTCTTTTGAGTGGACTGTATATTTTTTCGGCAAACTGAATGGTTAAGATTCCTAAATTTCGATGCAAGATTTGGTGTTTGTAGCTTTTTCTGTTCTGGGATTATTTCACCGGATGCTTAACCAGCTGCATTATGATATTGCAAGTGTTCATATTTTATGAGACTCTTGTAGTTTTAGGAACCCATCTTGGTTTTAATGGCAGAAAGGATTCTTTAACTGGCATGGATTGTGGTTTCATTGATAGTTTTGGGATAAAGTTATCCTTGTTCCCTCGTGCATGGACTTTCGTCCATTGTTCGGCCCTAGTAGGAGGAATTCACAACTATCAGGAAAATGCTTTTTATGTGTTGGTATGAGCATGACCTTAAGCCTTTTCCATTTGGCATGATGAGAATTAGTCGATGGAAACTATAGGTGCTATAGAAGATACTTTTGAGATGAAAATATTGACAGAAAACTTATTCATTATAGATGGTGATGATATTTGTTTGTAAGTTACTGTCTGGTTATTGAATATCTGAAAGTCGTCTTGGTTGGATAGATGTGTTGCCATCAAAGTATTTTTCCATAAGAAGCATCAGGAAATCATGATACTTGATTATGTTTACACCTCCCAAACACATATGGAAGATCATTTGCCAGTAAGAAAAACGATATCGAAAAGCTGGTGAAGATATTTTTGCATTACGCTGGTGTACATATCTTGTGCTGTCTGGATCTGCAAGGTTTGCTAAACATTCCATTGAAATATAATTAATACGATAAGTTAGAACGTTTCTTCCAATTGAAAATGATCCACGGCTTATGTTTATGTTTCCTTCTAGCACAACCAATGTTATGCAATGGGTTGTTTGAGTAATTTTCATCGTAGAGGCCTAAAGCTCTGACTGAAAGTCCTGAAGTGGATTAAGAGCTTCTTTTTCCTCTTTTTCAATGTATCTTTTCTCATCATGTTGGTTTAATATGTAAATGATTTGGATGCTGTTTGAGAAATGAAATATCCATTCTTTGGAAGCATAATGTCTAGAGGGAACAGGTTTCACTTGGCACTCCTAGTTAACCATCTAAATTTTCTTCTGCTGTTTCAAGGTTTATTCAATAACAAGTCATTGCATTTGTTAGTTACAACAAGCTTTTAACCTTAAATTATTTTAAATCAATGTGACAATTAACGACAACCATGTTTGTCATGAGTGTCCATTGGTTAGAGATGCTGGTAGAAAAACCTAGGTGACTTGGTAAGTAGCTTGGTTAGTGCTGTATCCCTTTATCTAGACAGCAAACATGACCTATATGCGATCACATATCCTCCCAAAGAGGAAATCACTTCATTGACAACTAATGAGAAATGTGCCTTTTCTTTTTTTTTTTCCATTTCTTATCATAGAAATAAATATTTACTTTATTTTTTGTTAGAGGGTAGAGGTTTACTGAATGTATTTTGGCAAATGTTTGTCTATGATGCAAAGTTCTATCAAATTAATGGGTATTCTCTTAATGAATGCATTACGTTACCCTCGATAATTGTACTCATATAGGGGCCTACTGAGGATGTGCATGCTTTGCTACGTTCCTAGAGGCTTCAATTGATATATACTTCAAGTCGCCTTTCTAAGACAAAACCGTGGCCCCTGTTCTATATTTGTTGCAAGGGAGAAAAAAAATGCTGTTATTAGCTAGTAGCTCTTTTTTTTTTTTTCTTCCTTGTAGTAGAATCCTTTATATTTTAGATAGTTCCAATTCCGTGCGGAATTCATTTCCTTTTATGCTTTTCTTTATACTAATATGGGCTTGGATTGTGTGCCATCTTATTACTTTTGATAATATTTCACTAGTCAGACAAGAAATGAATAATTAGGAATGCAGCATGTACCCTTAAAATTTATGTTTATTCAAAGGACGATCAAATTCAGAAAGACCTATAGATAGAGATATTGTAAATTCAGCTTCTTCTGCAGGTGCTGTATTATACAAATATCTGGTCTTTAATCGGGTTATAACTGTTATTCCTCCTGCTATATCAAATCCAGCTTATTGAGGAATCAGAAAAACTGTAATGGAGCTATCCGATCACAACCAGCTACTAAACATGTCTGATTTTGATGGGATAAAATGAAAAACAAGTATTCTTTACATCAACTACCAAATATATATATATATATATGTATATATATAAAACATCTCGACTGTAGGATTCACACAGTCACCCTACTGGAACAGTTGGATTCTTGGACCTCTAGAATTTCTTGATCTTCTAATTCTCTTCAATATTTTTCTGATCATTTTGGCTAACCGGTAGCTTTAGTTTCGCATACAATTACCTATACTTTCTTGATATCCCGAATTTTAGATGCTTTAATTACTATAGCTTTTCTGTGTCTGGAAGTGTTTCTTTGGTCATATGCAGAAGTTTATTCTAAAGCAGTGTGCTTTCCATGTCTTTTTGTTCAAACTCAACAATCTTTCATGCTGGGAGTTTAAGCCTAAATTATTGTTATGATCCGGTGAGCCCCTTTAGTTACACTCTCTAGTAAAGCTACAGCAAATTCTTTTTCGTAATAATGATTTTTCAAGTCTTTCCTGGGTTGATGATTCCCTTGTCTAGTTTACCTGCTGGATGTCATATGATATCCTCCCATAGCTATGGCTGCTATATGGAAGTTTCTTTATTATTCACCAAAATACCCCTAAAATATTTCATCAAACTTGATATAGGATCAAAAACCAAATGTAAATTCGGCAATGGTGGCCAAGCCAATTAACTAATGGCAGTCACACTTTATACCAACGATGGTCATAACAATTTTTTTAGAAAAAAGTGCTCAAGATTAAAATACGGTCTGGCGAAACTTAATTGTAGTTTGTTTGAAAAAAAAAAAAAATCAGTGTTCTTAAGGTCACAACTTATTTTCCTGGTCAGCCTGACTAATATCTGCAAAGAAAATGTTTTATCTTTTGTCATCCCTTTTATTTACTTATTTTGTTGGTCATTCAAATTCCATGCATGTTACAATTTCACTTTCTTCTTTCCCTCAGGAGGCTAAAGAACCTGGACCTGTGGCCTTGAAAATTCCCATGGAAACCAACGAGCTGAGGGCCATATCTATTTTATTTGTTGTCTTCTTAATTAAGATCTCTACAAGCCAACTACTTTCTATCGAATCCTTTCTCTTTATATAAATGTAAATGATATATATACATATACATACACATATACATATATATATATATCTGCATTTTCATAGGACAGTCTTTAGCTTCAAGTTTTGCAATTTTTCATTACATTTACCAATAAAAAAGTGAAATTGAAGAAAAAAAGGGTGATAAACTTGCAGCAGCAGTAAAGCTGCCTTACTATGAAAATCCAGATTGCCATGTAACACTACGAATACGTTAAGGAAATAAATTGTGAACTTAGGATTACGGGAACTGTGATGGGAAAAGGGGCTTGGTATGTAATTCGAATTCAGAATTAAACTACTAGAATTTTCCTTGAATCAGTAATATTTGACTTCTTAAACTGGCTGCAAGGCATATGCAAATATCGGCGGTTCCTTGGACTAGCAGAATAGTGATGTACGTGGTTGGAGTAGGTATAGACTCTCAACCTATGTTACTCAGACCATGTAGTTGAAAGCTGATATATTATCATGGGATTGCCAACATTGATCACATATCCGAAGGTAGTCTACAAGTTGTTGGTATAGGGTTGGATAACCCCTTTGTGATAGTCCTTTTCCTACTTGACTGCAGCTCCTCAGTTTTAAGTTGGTTTCGCATGTTTGACATAGATGTAGGCCCAATTCATGGCTGAATTCTTCGAATTCGAAAAATGAATATGTGAATTCACCAAATCGTACTTATTTGGCTTGGTCAGTAACAATTAACTAGAAATATATAGGGGATTTGCATGTGGAAGAATTCGTGGTAAATACAAATTTTCTATTCTAGTTAAGTAGAAAAAGGATAAGTTTGTCACAGGATTCAAATTCTTTCAAATTTCTACGGCAGTATGATGTATCATGGAAGTTGGGTGGGTTGTTTAATGGAGTATAGTTATTTTTCACAGCTGAATTAAATAGTAGTTGAAATGACTTAAAATTTTGAAAAACTTGACACCGTGATGCTTCTGTTTTTCGTGTCTCAGGAAAATCGCAGCAAGCTGAAGCTGCAAACTCCCATTAACTTCAATCGAACCCCAAATAATACATTATTGAATAGGGGCTCGAAAGCTATTTCTATCCTTAGAGAGAAACCAAGTCTCAAATGCATGTCTGCAAAGAAGAAAAGCAAGATTTTTCGAGCATCCAAGCTAATTGTAGAGCCTGAAAATCGGAGTTCGGCTGTTCGTGGCATTCTCAAAAATTCTGCTAAAAGTATTTCTGGACAAAAGGCAGGAATGTGCAATTTGAGGGCCACTACTCAAGCAAGCGCCTGTGGCATTCAACATTCTGTCAGGCATGTCAGTTTCTCAGGTAAGGATGACATTCTTGGTCCACGTAAGAAACATGTTGCTTCATTGGAGAAAAGCATTTGCCACATTGATTTGGATTCATTTGAGCCGTCAAAAAAAGGCCACCAGAATGAAGTTGATAATGAAATTTTGGCTCTAGAGCTAAACAGAAGTGATGGTGAAGATGTTTCCTTTAGCATAGAAAATGGGATTGGGGTGCAAGCTATGATGGAGAAGCAACTGTTGCCTGATATTCATTACAATGTTGACAGACCAAAATTTCTTGCACCATGTATCTCGGAGCAAGAAAAAGCAAATAATTTTTTGGATAGATCTTCACCCCCAGATCAAGTTGTGTTTGAGTCATGTAACTTGGACATGTCTAATCAAGGAAATCAAACTGGATTTTATAGCCCTCCATATTCTTTTGTTCCTATAGATTCTGCAGTGAAAGAGATCCAAAATCCTTTTGTCAATTCTCAAGTATGTGGTGGTGTTTCGATGGCTTTGAATTATAGTTCCCTGTTTGTTGATTATTTTGGAGATCACACCCAGGAAGTTGCTATAAGTTCAGAGGCAAATCCGAGGGCATCTTTGCATCCTTCATCGTCTGGTTGTGCTTTGAGTAAAAATGCGAATGAAACTGCTCCGTTTTCATCACAATTTGCATCGGAAAATATTTCAGGCCATGCTTTGTCTCATCAGCCATTATATCGCTCATCTCCTATTGAACCGATGGGGAGGCTGTGTCACTTTCCAGACTGGAAGCAGAGGAAAATTGCCTCCAGAGAAAAGTGCAGGGATGAGGAATTTTTTGGTTTGCCTCTTAATTCACTAGGTGAACTAGTACAGGCAAATTCAGCTGGAAAAGGAGGATTCAACCAGCTAAAGCAATCGAGTCTGGGATCAGGTTCTTCCAATAGCATTAACAATCTTGTCTGGCCGAGGAGCATGGATGATCATTCGATCATGAAAGGAAAGCATTTTATTGAAAGCGCACTTCCAAATAATCAGTTAAGTTTGTTTCCCATACAGAGTCACACGAAAGAGAATGCCACTTTACATTCAACAGCTCAATTAGGGGCTACAGAATTGCAAGGCCATAGAAAAGATGGCTACCGTATAAATTCTGATCGGAGATGCAATAGCTCCGAATGTTTGATGGATTCAGACCTAAATTTGATGAATATCCCTTCCTGTGGATGTGGACAATATGACCAGTTTCGGAACCAAAAGGGGAAAAGCATAAGCTATGCAAAGGAAAATGCAGAGAAGATGCTCCTGAATAGTCCCACTCCAACAATGAGGTTGATGGGAAAAGATGTTACTATTTCTCGAAGCAGCGATGAGAGACAAGGATTTGCAGATGGAAAGGTGTGGACGGATAAGGAAATCTTAAAAGAGCACTGTCCTCAAAGTACTGCCCTTCAGAATTGCTGTGTTGATGCGCAATTTCAGCAAGACTGGCTTTCGGATCCAGCATCAGGAAAGTTTAAAGAAACACCAGTTCAACGATTTGAAATAGAGAGAAACCAGGCCTTTCCAAGCAATGTACTCATGAAGCCTCCTGAATCTAATTTCTTTCAGCCTGGCCTTAACTGGCAAGCAAATCCTGAATTCCATAATAGCAGCAGCATTACAATTGCAAGATATCCTAATCCAAGCTCACGCCATTTCGCTCATCCGGCCTCTTCCCATGCTATTTTCAACAATAGAGGTGTCTTCCAGGAGCCTTTTGTACCCAGAAACGAAACTTTAAGAGTTAGCTCTGAACTACCCACAACATCTGCTTCGCACAGGAACCATCAGAAAAGGGATGAGAATTCTGTTGAACTCAAGAACAAGCAGAATCTACTGAATGCTGGAAAATCATCTTTCAACTTTCCCTTTTTGCACCCGGATCATGTTGAACATGTCCAACCGTCTTGGTGTCAGGAATCCTCAAAGAGCCTGATCCCATGGTTGTTACAAGCTACACAGCAAGTGAAGGCACCTAGTAAACCTTGCCAACCTTTTCCTGAAGTGGATGGTAGACGTCATCCCCATACTTCTCGAACTAGTTTTCTTATAAACCGCTTGGTTCCTCGTTTGCCAGTGGTTTCTTATGATCACAATCCAATGATCTCTTACTCACACATGGAAAGCTCAGTTGGGCAACCATCTATAGCTCACTCCCCGCTAATCCCGGCCCTTCCTGTAATTAAAACAACTTCTGTTAACATGAGCCACGGGAACAGAATCAAGGTCAAAGACAGAATGAGTTCAAAAAGTGTTGGCATTCAGGATCCCGATATTCAGAAGACAAGGAAGAGGAGAGGAGCCAAAGAAGATTATCTAATGAAGCCCATGAAGGTACCCAATCTAGGAATTCGTGACGAACCAAGAGATGCGACTCGCCTGAGAAGAGAAAACTTCATTGATGACATTCAACATAACATGGGTTCACTGGAAATTGAGCTTGAAAGGAACAAAGCAACCATTGTGGGATGGATTCCGAATGAGCCTCAATGCAATGTGTTTGGACTTTCAGCCGGCATTGATTCTTCTAAAGTTGATAGTGTGACAAGATCTGGTCCTATTAAACTGATTCCTGGGGTGAAGCACATCCTGAAACCCAGCCAAAACATGGATCAGGATAACTTGAGGTTGATCCATTCAACTATCCCTTTTGCATCCGTGAGCAAATGTGGTAACATGTTGGAGACTCCGAAGAAATCAACGAAGATTTACAGATTTTAGGTGTTAAGTCTTATCCTCCTGCAGGTAATTTTTTGTTTCAGTTTTCATCACCCCAGGCTTTATAAATTGTTTGTATGCATGTACATGACCGTTTACTAGCCGATCACGATGCAAGATTGTTTGTACGTATTTGACTGCTCTTTGCTTGCAGGTGTCAAAGAATCATTAAAAGGATGAAGTTCAGTTTTCAAGCATTTGCTACCGTCTCCTACTAGTGAGGTTATTTAATGATCAACATAAAGAGCAAAAACCCAAAAAATTTACCTGCATTACAATCCAAGAGCCGATGATTAGTTAATTACAACATCATCGTTTAAGCTCCGATTCCACTTTTCCAAGGAAAGGAAAAAAAAAGAAGAGGTTGCGATCTTAAATTCACGGTTTCTGTACTTGGAATTTATAATGCAGTGTAATAAAAACTATGGATCTACGCTTTGTTTAGTGATACCGTTAGAAGTTGTTTCACTGACTATTTTCTTCTTAAAAGTCATGTGATGAAGCATCATGCACTATCCCAATGTAGGGCTAATTATATGTTTATCATTTTAAGGGGAAGTATGATGATACGACTCTCAAACGGAAATCTTCTATCTCTTGTCCGTATCTCATCAGTCACATTTTGTCATTTGTCATTTTTTTAATTTTATATATCATGTGATAAAATATAATTTATGAGCACAAAAAGGGGTACGAAAAAAGGATAGAAGACATGTATTCATATCTTTATGCTTTTGATTCTTCGCAGTATTTATTTCTTTTCACGAGGAAACGATTTTCATTTTACAACATAATGGGGGAAAATGCAAATTAGCTTTTTTTTAGCCATATTTGTTAAATATGATCTCAAATGCTATTTGTCAATAATTTTAGGCATGACTCCTATGTACTTCATGTAGAGTTGAGATCAAAGTTCAATTTTTATTTTTTTTTTCCAGTTACTTTTCAATACATCTATCGAGTACTACTAATGTAATTCAAATCTAGCTATTGATTGTGGACTTCTATGCCTTCTGAGCAATGAAAATGCATTGAGAAATAATAGAGAAAAGTTACAATAATGTTCTAAATACCTGTTTATCAGAAACAAGCAATTGGCATAACTTTCAAAAATTATTATTTCATTCAAAACTAAATTATACATTTTATATCACCCATAGATTTTTTTTTTAATAATTTTTTAAAGATATTAGTCACTCTAATTTCACATAATGGAACTTCTTTTATTTTCTATATGATAATAATAATTTGAATCAATAACAATACAATATGAAATTAATTTTCAGTACATTAGCAGTGGAACTTAATTAAGCACTCCACAAGCATATTTTATTTATTTTTTATTCTCTTTTCTCGAAAAGGAAATATTATTTGACATGCCCATTTAAGTACATGTACCAACTTAAAATTAAGCTTTGACTTTCTTATTTATAATCGAACTGAATAAATTTTCTCGAACTTGCACCTAAAAATTTGTTAAATATCCATGTCGTTTAATTTAATACTGGTTGACATGCTAAGATTGTTAATTGTTTTTATTATTATTATTTTGTTAGGGAGAGATGTATAGGTCCGGTTAGGTATATTTCCATCTCCAATGCTAATAAAAGACTCTTTCTGCAGGATGAAATGCAATTCCCTCTCACCACTTTCCTTTTCCAAGTCTTGCCTTTTTCTTTGGAACAAAACTTTCAACCATCATATTTTTCTCCGATTTTGGTATATGGGGTGATCAAAATCTTTTAGATTAGAAAAATAATTAATTTTGAGAAAAAAATAAAAAAATTATTACATCCACTAAAGATGATAAAAACAGATATAATTTAAAATATTATTTTAAAAAATAAGAATAAAATAAAAGTAGGAATAACTTTTTAATTTTGCCTACAAGATTTAAAAAACTTATAAGAGGACATTAAAAGTAGACTCAAAAACGAAACCCACCCCCACAATCCACATGGTGGAAGGTGAAAAAGTGTCCTTATCCTTGTAGAATGGCAACTGTAGTTTCCTAGGAAATTGATTTTTGGAAGAGAAGTTCTGAACTCTGATCAATGCCTGTTTCCTTTCCCTGCAGCTTGCATCAGCTTTGCAACTCACTCACTGCATCGTGTTTTTGATAGCAACCTTTCACAACCCTCTTTCCCTGGTCTAGCTACTTTGCTTCTAAACTAATTATCTCATCAAATACATATAATCTATCCACAGGAAGATGGTTTAATGGTTTGAGACTCAAACTCCATGATCTCCAATTCAAATCTTTGAAAAAACTGAGATAAAAGTCAAGATCACGTATACATAAATCTTGAAGAAATTCAGTAGGGCTAATTTTTTTTTTCTTTTTTACAAACGAGATCAGATCTAGAAAAAAGGAATGTAGATACTGATTTAAATCTTAAATATATTGGATATCACCTTTGTGATTACTGAATTAGTTAAATTAAATCTCGGATTCAAACATGGCTATACTTTGTTTCTCGTCTTAATTATAATAACAAGAAAGGTGATGATCAGAAAAAGGTGAGATCAGTCAGGGTTTTTTTTGCAGAAATGGGTGGTTGAGAGAAAGAATTATTTACTGATTCCCCATAAATGCTTGCTTTATATTCGGAAATTCAAGGTATATTGCTCCATTGAAACAAATTTTTCATTTTTCTGCACTTTTTTTTTTCTTTTTTACAATTATAAACAGAATTAAACTTATAGTATTCCTTCACAAATCAGCGATAAAATGGAAAGCAGTTTTCATCAAACACTTCAAGGTCTCTTTGCTTCTCTTTCAGCCTAAAATATAGAAAGAAAAAAAGAAAAAAAATTAGTGAGATTCAGGTCTAGTTGAAGAATAGAGGGTAAACAGAAAGGGGGTGATGAAATTAATTAATTACCGCTTTGATAATTCGCTCAAACGCAGGCCATCCATGCTTGTCAACGTAGTCAGCAACATGTTTCCTAGCGTCGAGGCTGATCATCTGGAGGATCTTCTTTTGATCCTCTGTATAATTTGAGCTCACAAATCCACCAAGTTTTATGTATTTTCGAATATATTTTTCATAGATGTAAGCTGCCCCGTTGAATATTGGTAGCACCAACCACATGCAGAATAACAGCTTCATGTATGCCCAAAATGGCAGCCTGTTATTATATATTAATGTAATTAATTAAAACAAGAACAAAAATATATGGATTAATATTTAACATATATATATTTATAAATTAAGGCTTAGTTACCAAGCTAGGATTTTCCAAAATGAGAGCTCAAATAGGGTTATGAGGGAATATATAATCCAATAGGTTAGCCATTGCTGGTCATCCACTGTTGATGGACTTTCTATTGCTCGTATTGAGGCATATCTGTTCATTCATATGCGCAAAATTCATCAGTCATATTTTTTATTATTATTATGAATCATAGTTGTTTTGAAAATATCGACAATTGCTTTACTTACAAAGGATAAAGAAGCATTACTCCAGGCCTGGGTCATAGAGAAAAACAAATTAATTAGACCTTTAAGACATACATACATACAGACATATATATATATATATATATATATATAAAAGCTGTGTATAAGAATAGACACAAGAATTATTTTCAACTAATATCCCTTCCATTACATTTGTTTTTCTAACATGCGTATTATATTACTCTTAATGTCTTCTTTTCTCTGCGGTCTAAAATTATTTTCATGATTTCTTTTTTTTTTTAGTTTTTGATATAAACAACCATGAAGCATAAATTTTATAAAAATATTTTAAAATTAAAAAATAAAATACTAAAATTATTTTTTGTGTAAATTTTAAAGAAAAAAATGCGAGAAAGAGGAAATGATAAAAACCTAGTAGGCACCCCATAATGGTTAACAGTTGTTAATAATCAAATGGCATTATATATCTTTTTATATAATTAATATTTTAATAAACTAACCATTGAATTTAACTTCTTAATCCCTAATTCACCTTCACAGAGATTAAAATAATACTTAACTCTAGTGTCTTTTATATATTAAAATTTTTTAAACTTTTAATAAAATTAAATGTTCAATAGTTTTTAAATCCAATTTTTTTAAAAAAAAATTGTGAGAATAAATTCAACATATATAAACAAAAATAAATAAGAGTATTATGAACCCCCCCACCAAAAAAAAAAAACAGGTTTATTTTCCAAAATGTAAAAAAATAACAAAACAAGAGAAATTAACTGTTAGTACCCGACTATGGCATCCAGACGTTTGGCAATTACTGTAAGAACACCCATTATGATCAGATATTTTTGATCAAATGAAATTAGCTGATGAAAAATTTTGAGTGAGAGATAACGGATCGAATGATACAATAAAAAAGAAATCTGTGAAGAATGAATGAACCTATGGAAGCAACAATCGAAGGTATGTAGGGATGAAGCTGATCTGATGAACTAAGTAAAGAATATGTGTTGGATGACCCCAAAGTCTTCTTTTCCCTGCCAACAAGAGAAGTATTGAAATAGGAAACATTAAAAGAAAAAAATTAAAAACCTAAAATTTAATTTAATTGATACATATAATTATTTTAAATGATATTTAATAAATTTAAGATTTAATAAATATCTCTAACTTGTTTAATCCCAGAATTAAAGTCTCCTTTACTAAAAAAATGGAAGAAATAAAGGATGGAATGCATGGTAAATATGCCTTGCCTTGCCTTTCTTCCCAATACCTGGACAAATTTTGCCGAGAAAGTCAAGCTTTTGCTGGAATCTTTGAACTCAACATAAGCTGGCATGGCCATCATTTCTCTGGCTGATCTTTTGATACCACCAAAACCGGCATAAAAGCAACCAAAGAAAAAAGGGCATACTCTCGACTCAAGTCAGCAACAAACGCTTTTTTACATGCAAGGTTACACTTATATCTTACGTTAAGCCAATATATACTGCAAAGGAATTTAATTTTGAGCTTTGCAATACTCCATCTGACAACACATAATACTTATTTAATATATATATATATATATA
>JBBYHO010000021.1:1189106-1204984 GCA_038382025.1 Adansonia gregorii
TTTTAATACCAAAACTTTTAAAAGGAAACAAAAGTTACTCTTCCTCTCTGCATTTGAATCTTTAAGTAAGAAATTGGGAGACTATATGAAGTACCAGTTAACAAGCTAAGTACATTATTTTGTTTTTCCTGGAACAAAGCTGAAGAAGAAGAAGAAGAAACTGAGAAGAAAGTGAGAACCGATTTCAAGTTGGATTTGGTATATTATTATATTGTTTTTTGTTCGTCGAGGAACGTGGGACCTTTCAGCTGTTTCCTTTGTCAAAGGTCTCTTCTTCATTTTATTTTCACTAGAAATAAAGCTTTTTGGGTTGTTAATTAGATATGCTCAAAAGTTCGGTTATTCGTCTAAGTTCAAAGGTCTGTCCGATACTTGAGAGGATTTTGACAAATATATTAAGCTCGAAAAGTAAACTTAGATAAAAAATTAAGCCTAATTAAAAAACAGATCGAGCTTTGGGTTTAACTTTCAAAACTCGAGCTTGGCCCGACCCTATCTATTTTATTATTATATTATATATATATTTTATATTTTATATATTATATAATTTTTGTCATATAAATAATACATATATATAATATTATAGTATATATTTTAAAAATTAAATTAAATTATTTATATTTATAAACTTAATTAAAGAAAAGTATTAAATTAACAAAGAATAAATTTTTAAAAATATATATTTTTTAAAAAATAAATTATAAAAAAATAAAATGGGTAGATCAAAATGGACGTGGACTATCATTTACAAATATGAATAGATTTAGATAAAATTCAAAACGCATATTCTAAATCAAATCGAACTTGAATAATCATATTTAATATTAATAATATATTTAAGTTTAATCTAAATCTAATCTAACTTGATCAATGTATAAATCTATTGTTAATAAATATTTAAATTTTTGCATGAAAAATTTTTTTCTTTCCTTTTTGTCTTCACTTTTATTTGAAAGTTTGAAAATGGGTTATTATTGCTTTCTTGTGGTTTGGTTTTCGTGAGGTTTAGAATGATGCAATGAAGTTAAAAGGAACTCATTATGGCTGATGGGGTCAGCCTCTGAGTTGTGATCGGTATTGACCCAGGGACCACTAAGATCTGTACTTTGGATTGTTCTACTTTTCAATAAGCATCACTTAGTTACATCGTTTTCTCACGACTCCTAAAGCCTTTTTTATTATTATTAAATTTAATAATTTTAAATATAATATAATTATTTAATATAAATTTAATATAAAATAATTTAAATATAAAATTATAAATATATAATAAATATGTTTATAATATATTAAAATATACAAATATAAACATTTCATATTTACTTTCACGAAAATGTTTACTTACTCATCACTTTCAATTTCTTTTTTTTTTTTTTTATAAAATCATCTTTAGATGAGAATTTTTCTTTAAATGAAACAAAAAAGATGAATTATATAGCATTGCACTTATTTTTTACATGGTGAAAATCGAAAAACTTTGAATTGGTTTCTTTTATTTACTTAATAATGTGTTTAGTTTTACTGTAATAAAAAATATATTACAATTATATTTAAATTTATTATAGTAATGTAATTGTTCGATTGGTAAAATAATTATTTTGCAGAATAATATATTTGACCTTAAATAAAATAAAAAATTATTATAAGAGATTCAAATCTTTTAAAAAAATTTAAATAATATACTATTCTATTCTATTAAATTGAATTATTATATATAATTATTTTATTTTATTTTTATAAAATAATTATTTTATTCTATTCTCACTAACCATAAATAACTTTTTATCTCTAACTTTTGAAACCCCAACTTTTTATCCCCATTTTCATTGAGCTTCTACTTTTTACCCTTTTTTTCCCCTACTTTTTCAATGGATGTTAAAGGTGCAGAGAAGCAGACAACTTCTCTGGACTAAAGGGTGTGTCAAAGTTTCCACCTTTTATTTTTAAGTCACAATGGAAGCTACTTTTATCTTCCATAAACAGCCTTTAGATTGTTAGCTTTTAGCTACTATAAAATCAACAAATGATTAAAATAAAATTTAAATTTTAGATAAAAATTTAAAATTTAAATAAAATATTTTATTTAAATTAAATTATTTTTTTTAAAATAAATATTATAAAAATAATTTTTTATTTATCTCAATTATCAATTATATATCATATTTATATATTATATATATATACATAATTATCTTTATTGTTATCCAACGCAACCCTCCTTTCTTGTTTTTCCTCTTTTAATTGTATATTCTTTGCGCTTAGGCAGTTTCCTTTTTTAATTGTCTCTCTGGCACAATTATAATTTCCCCATCTGCATTTTTATTGGAAAAATTTCAAAAAAGTGGAAATGGATTATAGATTATTAAAAGAAGTAAAAACAAAACAAATATTTACATTAATAGTAATATAAAAATTTAAATTATTAATAAAGTGATTATAATTATCTTTTTGGCCATTTTCCTAACTACAGCAAAGCAAATATTGGGGGGTCGACTTTCTTGGAAAGGAAACGGCCCTTCACCCATTATATAATATATAATATAAAATATAAAAAATATTTTATATTAAATTTTAAATTATTATTTAAAAAATAATATAATATAATATTATGTATAAAAATATAATTCAAAATTTTATACTATATATAATATTATATGTAATATAGATTAATTCAATATTTAATATAAAATATTTTTAATTTTTATTATTTTTAAATAATAATTCAAATTTAATATAAAATATTTTTTATTATTTTAAATAGTAATTAAAGATTTAATATAAAATATTTTTTCAATTATTGTTATTTTTAAATAGTAATTTAGAATTTAATATGACTCTAAAAAGTACTAGATAAGTAAATATTAATTATGCACACTACCAATACTGAGATGATAATCATGTGTAATATATATAATTATAACTGAATGTATAGATGACTATAATTAAATGTATTTAATGTCCAGATGCCTATAATTGAATGTACAGATAATCAAAACTAATATATTTAATTTCAATTTATATATAAATAATAGTAATTTAAAATTTAATAGACATATTTTAATTAGTTTTATATGTAATTCGAGATTTAATATAAAATATTTTTATTTTTTTATAATTTTTATATAATAATTTAGGATTTAATATAAATTATTTTTAATCTTTTATTATTTTTTAAATTGTAAATTAGAAATTAATATAAAGTATTTTTTTGTTTTTATTATTTTTTAAATAGTAGTTTGAGATTAAATATAAAATATTTTATATTTTTTAAATAGTAATTTGATATTTAGTATAAAATATTTTTATCTTTTATTAATTTTTAAATATAATTTTTAGTATATATATATTTGGGGTTGAAATATATAAAACATAATTATATACAATATATATATTTAGAGTCGATTCCCTTGATATAGGAATTGACCCTCTATATCTTAGAACATATATTAAATATATATCCCCATATATGTTTATTATTTTTAAATGTGGTTTCAATATATATAATATATATAGTTAGCATTTTATTAATTATAATTTAAAATTTAACATAATGTTTTAAAAAAATTAAAATTCAATATAAAATATTTTTTAATTTATTATTTTTAAATAATATTTTTAATATATATAATTTATTTATAATATATATTGTATGGGGTTGGTTCCTTAAGAAGAGAATCAACCCCTCTGAATCCATAAAAGAAAGCCACGTGAACATGTGCACATTAAAGGTAAAATAATAATTTCCATTTCCTAATAAGTATTTCTTCTTTCTACTTAATAATTATTTGACATTTAACCTTTTTTTCATAATTTAAAGTTCATTTCGCTTTTTTGAAAATTTTTCCTTCTTTTTAATTTGTTTGGTTGTATTGAAAATGACTGGTAGCTCTACATTCATTGAGTTGTTTGTCCTTATTTACAGATTCACGTGTCACACAGCACTGTCTAAAAACAACAACTCATTCTTCCAAAAGATTTTTGATAATAAAATCTATCTTAAGTTTCTCAAATTTAAAATTCTAAAATAAGAACAGGCTTTTGATGTTTGAATTGAATCTGCAGGATTTATGATGCTTGTTTGTATATGGTGTGGATCAAGCTACTGCAGAAATTCCAGGGTCTGCTTTGCTTGATAAAAGCCAAACCCCATGATTACAGGATGTTGGACCTGTCCATTGTGCAATCTAACTTAAGCCAGTATAGAATTTGGATTGTTTATTTTATTTTTGTTTGCTTGCTTGCTTCTGCTCTTACTGGTTTACAAATGGAGCTTTTAATTTCTTTGTCAGATTCAACTTTCTCTATTTCTTTACCTTTGAATGGATTTTGTGCAGAAATGATTCCATTTTGAAATGTTCACATTCCAAGGCAATTTATTGCAACTCAGGATCTCAGCTCGATGTTGTCGATGAACTTCAGGGCAATAGCTCATCCTTAGAGGTCAGTGTTGTTGTGCTTGTCCCTTTGAGTGGTTGCTGATAAACACGAGTGAAATATCCATTGAACTAAGTCGTCGTCGGTCACACCAATTTGCTATTATTCTTCCCTCCTTTATGCTATCTGACAGTTGTTGCAGTCGATCTTCGTCTAATTTTCTGCGATTTTAGTGTACTGGTAACCAGAGTTTGCACTTGTGATGCAAAATCCAATATCTACAATCTTACTGAGTTTTGTAGGTGGACTTCAAATTAAGATTTCTAGCAGATTGCTACAGTACTAATTTTTTTCAAATTTCTATTAATATGAATTTGATCATTTGCAACGTTTTGTTGCGTATTATAAGTGACAAATTGTCTTAATTTTAGGAAAGTCGTTCCGTTTAAAATTGTCTTCATTGTGAATTTGGTGATTTATTCAGGAAAGGAGTTATAATGAAGAGACCGGAAGTGGTGAATCATGTTCTAAAAGCAGCGATTCCTATCCTTGCAGGTTTCAGCTCGAGCAGGATGTAAGCCTCTCCCAAGAACTGATAATGTTTTATTTACTGCGTTTTACTAGTTATGATAGGTTCGATTCAGATGCAAGATGACATGAACCAATTGAGCTGCGGAATTCATGATAATGTCATCTTTGATGAAATTTGTTATTTTTTTTCGGTAATGAATTAATCAGTGTTAAGTTTAATATCGGGAATGCAAAATTACCAGCACAGCTACTGAGGTTTATTTGTGGTGTTTGATTGCATTCTTCTAAGAGGACTCTGATAATTGCAGCTGTTTTGAGTTATAATCTTTTGACCGCGGGGAATAATCTACAAATTGTGATTTATGTTCCTCCGACTCTTTATTTTTCTTGAAGTACTCATGTCCGACACATTTTGGATATGGATAAGGGGATATCACTCTCCAACGAACCTCCAAAAGACATGGAAAAACCTATAAAAAATTTTGAACATACTCATGTTGGACACATAACTGTATCCGACACTCACATTTGAGTTTGAGTAACGTAGATTTTTATCCATGCAATGGTTCCAGAACCAAAGACAATCCCAAAAGCATGCTTAGACCATAGGGTAAAATCTATATTCTATTCCAGTAACTATATTCTTTTGAAAATTTTGATAGGTACATAGATTACAACAAAAGCTGCAAGAAGAGATGGACTTGCATTATATTCTGGAAAATGCTATAGAGAAAAACGCTACTAAATTGTCTGATCCTTCATGCCTCCCGCAACATGTATGTCAGTTATATTTATTCTTTACTCGCAGTTGGTAGTTTCACCTTCTGGCCTTGTCTAGATTTGGCTTCTTCAGGCTATACATATCTTCCATCTTCATATTTCATGACGATAGTTTGTGCACCAAATTTTTGTGGAAGTTCAAAGCTATGTGCTTTATAAGGTTGGGCAAGTGGCATAGGTTTTGTTTCATACCATCAATAACAAGTTTTTGTATGCTTAGCAAACATTTAGATGTTTTGGCCTCTTTCGTATTAATCAATGTAACCTTACTCATTTCATGCCACGACTTCCAGACAACAATTAGGACTGTCGTATTCCACAATAGCTGATTGTTCATGTCCTTATTGCTTGGATGGTTTAATTCGTGTTAAAAAGTATCATTTAAGCCGATTGTCCGGTTGTATGCATTGTTATTAAGATGCTGCCTTGCGAGGGTGTGCAAAAGCAGGCAAGCTGATTACTTCTAGAGTAAAAATTTCAGTCTTACAAACATTAGGAAAATGCTGCTCTCCTTTGAACATCTTCCATTTCATTGGTTCCTAACAAGTAGCCATCTCAAGTCAGGAGTGTATAATATTTGCTTCTTTTTGGTTCGTTTTGATATCTACTTATTGAATACACTGAATTATTCATGAACTTCGTCCATTCATCATAGCCATTCTTGTCATATTGTGAACGGGTTTTAACGTTTTAAAGATTGTTATAATGTTTCCCCCGTTCTTATTCTCTTACAGGCTCATGAGCTTCTATCCCATATTGCAGTATTGGAGGTTACCATTTCAAAACTTGAAAAAGAGATGGCTTCTTTGCATTTCCAGCTTTGTCAAGAGAGAAATGAAAGGAGGCTTGCTGAGTACCGTTTGAGGCATTCAGTTTCTCCATCAGTATGCTATCATCTAATTGTTACTAGCTAATGCTTCTCTACGAAAGCATAAATCCTTGCTCATTATAACTACACTTTCTTTTTATTCGTTTAACTTTGTGTTGCTCCGACTCTTCATTTTTCTTAAAGCATCCGTGTCCAACAACCATTTCGGATCCATATCTGAACATGGTTATAGGGATCTGATCCTCCTTGACTCTTAAAATACATGAAAAAGCCTAGAAATGATTGAACATACTTGTGTCAGACACATACCCATGTCCGAGTAACTTAGATTTAACTCTTTTCTAGGCTGAGTTTGTTCCGTAACATATTGAACCAACAATTTAACATTACAGTTTTTTGTGGCATGTTAACATCTTGGCTGTTGTTAGTGGCAGTGATATTGATATTATAGTACTTGTTGTAATAAACTGAGAGGATTAAGTAAATATGGCAGCGAAAAAATTCTTTAGAGATAAACTCAACAAACGTCAAGAAATAAATGCGAAAATAGAAAACAACAGACAAGAATTTGAGTGGTTTGACTTTATGCTTCTGTTCATGCTAGAGGCGTTAAGAAAAATTCACTGTATTGACAGAAGATGAATAATATGACTAGTTTTGGTTCCCAAAACTCATTTGGATAGTCTTCACCCACAGCCCGAGAGCAGGGGTTCTTGACATGGTGACCAGGTACCTTTTCTGGGTTACTCTCCGAGTTGGATTTAATAAAACTATGAGTCCTAGCTCCAATCATGGCAGGTATTTGGAGTGAGGCTGTAGTGGGGCTAGATGCACTATCTGCCTGATAATCAACTATCAACCACCAACCAACAAAACATTTTAATGTGGTGGGGTTCACTCGGTGATTTTCTAACAGTACTATATTGCTGAATTTTGCTTATAACAATGGAATCTTTTCTTTTCCCTTTTTACAATATCTGAGACGTTTCATGTTTATAAGCCTTGATTTGTGTTCCTAATGATCAACATAATTTTTCCTCTTAAGAATCCCCTCTAATGTTGTGAAGACAAGCTGAATGTGCAAAACTCTTTTAATTGTACTTTGCCAGCAGTTACTATTAGTTATTTTGTAAACTGAAAAGCTACGTTACTCTTATTCTTAGTTTTTTTTTTTTTTTCCTTAAGTACCTGTGTTTGACACATTTCTAGACATGTGTACGGGGATATGACCCTTCAAAGCACCCTTCAAATTCATGAAAAAATTTTAAAAAATTAAACATATCCGTGTCAGATATATACTCATATCTGATACTTGTACCTGAGTAAAGGAGCTGAGAAGTAGCTTTCAGTTCCGCAATGGTCAGTATTATTTTAACTATAATATAAATATAACGGTAGATGTTATGAAGGTGGCATCACTGGCGTGTTTGATGTATTCATACTTTGGCTGTAAACATGAATTTTTCTTTTGTCATCCAGATTTCACCTTCATCAAGGTGTTTGAAGCACTCAAATTCTGTACTGTATCATTCCTCAGAAGATAACTCGTGCCAAAAGCTCACCGACCAACCATCAGAATCTACTGGTGAATCGTCTTCGACAGAGTCAGTAAGAGAGGTATATGTCTACCTTCCTTCCTGCCTCTATGGCTTTCGACTTCAACACTATTTGGCAGCTGTAGTACATCACTATGTTACATGAACTTGGGGTGAGTGTTGGATAAGAGTATGTGTCCAACGCAGGTGTGCTCAAAGTTCTGTAACTTTTTCCATATATTTGAAGGATCGTACCCCCAATACCCATATCTAAATATGTGTCGGGTACTTTCATGATCTTCATTCTAAATTTTATTTTGTAATTTCTTAAAGTAGTATACATACAGTCCATATGCTCTGTGTTTCTTTCATGCTTTTGTCTATATTTATGTCACTCGGACTCAGGGATGACTGTTTGATACGTGTAGTTGTCTGACATAGGTATGCTTTATTTTCTCCAAAATTTTCCCTATATTTGAAGGACCTCATACAAATTTCGAATATATGTCAGGCATGAGTGTTGGACATAGTTACTTTTGAGAAATGAAGAGTCGGAGTAACATAGGTCTACATATTTGATGTGACTAAACTTATGAAGATTTGGGCTTCACGCCTGCCTCTCAAAAGCTTAAGGTTATTTCACAAATCCTAAACAAGGCATAATAGCTACTAGAATTCCAATACACTGGTTCTCTAAACATTGAAAAACTGTCGTGGTCGTTTATGGTATGCAGTTCTAATAACTATATTCATGTAAGGACTCTGAGTTTCAAATGGAAATCCATTACGAGTGATTTAAAGCTTCTAAACTATAAATCGAAAATCATAACACTAGGGAAACCTGGGAAACAGAAAGTAGCTAGAAATTTTCAGCAAATCTGCAAATTACCAGAATACTCTGACAAAAACTCAAAAAAGCATAAAATAAAAGTAATAAACCATTCTGTCGGTCTGTACTAAAGAAACAAAAATCTATTAACAGTTACTATGTTTCTATGACTCTTAATTTTTATTGAAGTACTCGTGTTCGACACATTTTCAGACATGGGTATAGGGATGTGACTCTCCAAATACATGAAAAAAATGGAACATAGCCATGTCAGACTCATACCTATATCTGACACTAACACCCTAGTTGATGAGTCTAAGTAACATAGCTTACAAAGGCTATAATATGTTTAACGCCAAATAAAGACCCAGATTTTCTTGGAACTGGATTATGACTTTTCTGGCTTTTTTATCTTGATCACCTGTCCATATCCATAAACATGATTGTGACAGTAGACAGATTGAAATTGAACATATCGTATTCAAGTTGATATGAAAATAGTATGCTTTTGTTTGGAACATGAAGTTTCAGTTGGGAGTGCTGCTTTGGCAATGTTTGTTCTATAGGTCACAGATTGGTTACCCTTTAGAAAGAAATTTCTCATGTTTTAGTTGTCTGCTTACCTGAAACCGGAATTGGTCATTCGTACAAATGGGAAGCAGAACTTGAATCGTGATGACATGAAGTACTGCTGCTAGAAAGCTTGTAATACATGGCAACTATTAATTGGTAACATGATTCGATACAGGCCTGGATGGAAGAATGAAAATCACACTTAAGTTGGTAAACTAAAACCAATTTGAGACTATTTAGTGGGGAAGGTTTTGTCTTAAACATAATAAAGAGATGAGATTAAATTTTCTATAGCACAAGCTTGGAAACAATTTAAAGTTCAACTGATGGATCGTTTGTTCACTTTTTTCATAATCTGTTTCTATGAGAATGCATAATAGATATGTAAGTTTTTACTTTTAGCGATGATTACTTGTATTGAAAACCGCAGAAAGTTTTTTTTTATTGAACTTTGAATAATTATAATTTACTACAGACTGCAGTGGATTCGCTTTTGCACCTTGATGACAAGGAAATTTCTGCAGAGACAGATCGCAAATCTTGTCAAACTTTACAGTATGAGAAGATTTCAAGAGGCATACGACCTAAAGGCCTTTGGGATCACCCTAACCAATTATCGGAAGAGATGGTAAGATGCATGAGAAATATATTCATATCACTTGCGGATTCAGCTATACCTTCCAAATCATCTGCATGTAAGAGCCACAGCTCAACTCTATCGCCACGGGGGCATCTGTCAAATTCATCATGGTGGTCATCATCTGAACGCTCGATGATTACGTCATGGCTGCAAAGCCCACAAGTTGATATTCAAAGAAACTCTGAAGTTTTGGGTTCGGAGAATTCCTTCGATCCCTATAGAGTACGTGGAAAATTAAGCTGGGCTGAAATTGGAAACTATGGATTAGCAACTGAAATATCTTGGATGTCAGTTGGGAAGAACCAGCTGGAATATGCATCTCGGGCCCTAAGGAGGTTCAGGTATTATGCTAATCAAACCTTTTTAATTAAATGTTCTCTCACTCAGCAGTTGATAATGAAATGAGGATTTTGAAACTCTTACATATTTATATATTTTTCATCAGGGTAGAATAGAGTAATAACCAAATAGGCTATAATTATAGTGATTAGAGCATGCATAAAAATGTCTACATGGATCTGACACTTCTCTCTATTTTCTTTAAAAAAAAAATGTTGAAATCTTGTTAGTACTATTTTTGGTTTTGGTTAGTCTATGCTACTTAGAATTGGTTGTGAGCGTTAGATACAGTTATGCGTCCGACACAGGTTTGTTTATTTTTTTTCTAAGTTTTTTTCATATAATTGGGAGGTCCTTGAGGAGTCATATTCCCATACCCATATTCAAATATGTGTCCGACACAAATATTTCAAAAAAAAAAAAAAGAGTTGGAGCAACATAATGGTTAATATAACTGTTGTACGGGACTATAACTGATTCAGTACTCTTTTGCTTTTGATTTTTTGGAGAAAAGAACGCTTGTTGAGCAACTGGCGAAAGTGAATCCGATACACTTGACTTCCAAGGAGAAGCTTGCCTTCTGGATCAACTTGTATAACGCTCTAATCATGCATGTGAGTTTCTTAATTTCTCTTGCAAGTTACATCCGTAGAATTGTGCAGTTTCACATAAACGAGTTCAGCTTGACAATTTTGTTCTATGCTGTCTACATTTTGATAGGCTTACTTAGCTTATGGAGTTCCAAGAAGCGACTTGAAGCTTTTCTCCTTGATGCAGAAGGTACAAATTGTCGAATGAGTATCGAATTTATTTTCCTGGTTTTTTTTTGTTTGTCTTATTATCTTTTAGCGTCCATAACTAGTCTGACATTGAGACTTGACATCTTCTAGCGGTTGGTTAGTTTGATTGCCATTTGGTGTGCCGTTTAGTGCCATAGTCAGCTCGATGATGCTATCTGCTCCTTGTTTTCACATATTAAGATATACCATGGGGAAGCAGCTATGTTGCTCCGACTCATCATTTTTTTCTAAAGTACTTATATTTGACATCCATATTTGTATCCGATATATATTTGGACATGATTATGAGAGTATGATTCTCAAAATATATAAAAAAATTTTTCAAAAAAAATTAAGCATATCCATGTCGAATACATATTTGTATCCAAAACCAACTCCAGAGTCTGAGTAAAATAGTGAAGCAAAGAACCGCAAACTCTATCTCTACTATTTCTATGTTCTTCACAATCTTGTGAATAAATCCTCTATTATTTTGGAATGCGTAGTGGTAGCTTCCAGTTAATAAATTGTGATTCAGTGATCAACGAGACAAATGTAGATGCAGTTACTTATAATGTCAAGTACGAAGACCGCCGAGGAAGCGAAAAGTCGCCCAAATTGCTTGGTTCTAGGTTGTTGATTAATCTTTTACAGCAGGCTGTCAAGTTTGGTATTTTGAGTTAAATATTAGATGCCTGCCTGTTCCACCATTATCATGTCAGGTTTCTTATTGCATAAAGGTAGGTATCTACTTCTAGTGTGCTTTATAGGACATCTAAAAATTTCATGGTCAGTTATGTAATTTTCTACTGTTTCCTGAGTTAACCCGGGTTCGGGATTTTTGGGTCATCCGCTGGTACTTGTAGACTTAAGAGTACAAGAAAAGGGACTCCTTTTGCTGCTCAAACTGTAGCGGGAAGTGCTATTTGCAAAATTTTATTATTCCACCAAACCCTAAATTATTACTACTATCATGTTTTTGTAAAGAAGAAGAAAAGGGGAATAAGCACTTTTTATGTTTGAACTCTGATGTTCAAAGCTAGTACTTCGGAGAAACTTCATGGTTTAAGAGGCACTGAACACTTAAGTTGTCTCTTTCATAAAGCAATGTTACTTGGATTTGAATATGAATGTTGGATATGGATATAAGGTAAATATGGGTATATATTTAATTTTTTTAGAAGTTTTTTTTAATATATTTGGAGAGTCTTTAAAAAATTATATTTTAATATTTATGTCTGAATATATGTCAGATACAGATGTCGAACATGACCACTTCAAGAAAGTGAAAGGTTGAAGTAACATAGCTTTGAGAATAATCATCTCTGAGATTTCTGAGATTTTTTATTATATATTTCTTTCCAATTAATATGTGCATGTACGGTTCATCAAGCTTCAGTTGTCCTCACAAAAGTCTCCATTAGTTTTTCCATGTTATAGGTTAGAATTGTAAGATGATTGTCGATTTAATTAATTGTGATATTTTATCTATTTTACTTGGACTCAAATAAGCGTCAGATACAGATATGTTTAATTTTTTAAAAATTTTTTTATGTGTTTGGAGAGTCATACTTCTATACTCATGTCCAAAAATACGTAAAGCAACATAGATTTTTATAATTCTTTTTTTTCTTCCCTAACAAGAGGTTTTGCTCTTGCAGGCAGCATATACAATCGGAGGCCATTCGTACAGTGCAGCTGCAATCGAATATGTCATTCTGAAGTCGAAACCACCTTTGCATCGACCACAAATCGTATGGATTTTCTTTGATGATATTTCACTTGTTATCTTTATTTGGTTGCTTTCTTCGACATCTAATCCGAATAACAACTAACAAATGGTAAATATATATATATATATATATATCAGGCTCTGCTTCTCGCCCTTCACAAACTGAAGGTGTCAGATGAGCAACACAAGTCCGCAATTGATATGTACGAACCACTTGTATCTTTTGCTCTCAGTTGTGGGATGTACTCATCACCTGCGGTAATCTCCATATTTGATTTCCTCTTAACACGCACTAACACGGGTGTTATATTGGTTCTTGTAATCTATGTTGCTCTAACTCTTATTTTTTTCGTTTTTTAAAATATCTGTGTTCGACATTCATATCTGACATATTTTCGGACATGGTTATAAGGATCAACACCCACACCCGAGTCTGAGTAACAGCCTGTAAGTCATAGATTTTATGATAGTGAGGTGCTAATGCCAGGTGAGGATCTATACGGCTAATAATGTTAGGGAGGAGCTCGAAGAAGCTCAGCATGACTTCATCCGAGCTTCGGTCGGGGTTAGCAGCAAAGGGAAGCTATTAGTTCCGAAACTACTGCACTGCTTCGCCAAGGGGTTCGTCGATGATTCGAATTTGGCTGTATGGATATCTCATTACCTTCCAGCCCATCAAGCCACCTTCGTCGAGCAATGCATATCACAACGGAGGCAGAGCCTTCTCGGTTCCCGTAACTGCGGCATCCTTGCCTTCGATTCGCGATTCCGATACTTATTCTTGCCTGACAAAATTTCACTCGACTGATGTTTATATATCAGCTTTCCATCCTTTACCAAATCTTTCTTGTTAATTAGAATTATACACATGCTAAGCTACAAATGTTAGGTTGCAGACATGCCATTGCCAATCTTTAAGCATCCTTGAGAAAGACAAGGGTTCTTTGAGTTATCGGTCTCTTTTCAGACATCCTTATTATTTGGCTGATAAATGTAAATTGTCTTGATGGCTACTAGAAGTAAATAAATCTGTTGTTGATGCTGTATTTTCTTGATCCAACTATAATCTAATAGAAAGATTACAGTCAATACTGAGTAGAGTCACTTTCATTACTTTTCTGTCTATTTCTTTTTGTTATATTCATCAACATTATTCATACGTATAAAATTTATTTAAGAACTCTGAAAGTTGTATTACATCGAAATTGTATTTGATAATAATGAATAGAAAAGTAACGAAAGGGATTTGAATTTGATAAATACTTTTCTTTAATTCAACCTCTTTGATTCAAGTGCAAACATGACCTCAACAAAAATCCATTGAAAATTGTGGGTACGGTGAATTGATTCAATCTTATCATAGGTGAGATATGATTCAATCCAAAAGAAGCCTTACACATTGTTTTTCTTTTGCAAAATTTAAAATTTTTTAAGCCAATTCCCTCCGATAAAATATATTTTTTTCATTAACGAAATAAAAGCGAATGTCCAAAAAACTACGTATGAGTACATCTAAACATCCATGTTGGCAGTTGTGGGCTGCAGTTTGTAACCATTGAGATAGCTTGTGTTTTATACGCACGCCAACATCCCTTCACAAAAGTCCTAAATTACATATTTTGATAATTTTAAAAATTGATTTATCATAAATTAATAAATTTGATAATGATTAAAAGCGTTCATGAGTCGATTCAAGTTCAATTGACCTTTCGAAACTTTTATTTGGGGCTAAATTGATCGGATCTAATAAACTCAAAAAATTTGAAAGAACTACTAATATTTTATATGTTAATATAGTTTAAACTTAAAATAACAATATTTTTATTAGATTATATACCGTCTCAATTGAGCTCAGTTTTTAAAAATCTTGTTTAGGGCTCGATTCAAATCAAATCAAATGAATAAATTACTCATGAATAGGCTAATCCTAAAGCAATAAGCCAAAAGTTTAATCTTATTTGGAACAATTAGTCCGTATGTGACTATATCTAATTTTAATATTTTTATTCAACTAAAATATTTAAAAGGCCCTAAATAGATCTATTACCTTATATGAGTCGAGCTAGATTGAGACAAGATATTGGTAGCTTTTATGTTTACTCAAGCTTAATCCAACTCAAAGATGGGTAACGTTTCCTAATCAAGCCCTACATAAATTACCGAATAGAAATTTCGGCTCAGCTTGAACCAACTAAAATTTTTTTATCTTCTATAATGAACTGAAATTGGCACTACATCCGATCAAGTTAACACATGTAAGATTTTATCATGATTAATTAAGATCTTTTATCCTAAACCATTATTTTCATTAATATTTTTCATTGCTCCAATCGTTTGAGTTAGACCCCAGTAGTTGATACTATAACTATGAAACACCAACATGACCCTAAATCCTTTGTACCGATGTCGTATGAGTGTCTGACACAGACATGTTGCTGACATGGATAAGTACGAGACATGTTAAAATATTTAAATCGGACATGGTCAAGACATGGGTGTCACAAAAGAGACATGGGAAGAAAAGTTTTTTGCCTTATTTTCCAACCAAGAGGACACAGATGACTAAGACGAAGACGAAAAAGACGCCAAAAGGGAAAACAAGCATCGTGGCTGGCTAAGAATACTCTATGGCCGAAGGAAGAAGCAAGCGAAGAAGAGAGAATGAACTTCTGCAAAAACTCTGCAAAAAAGATAAGAGGATGAGGAGTCATAGACCAAGCAAAAGAATACGAAATTAGGGCCTCATAGTTAGTTCGTTGGGCTAAACAAAATTGATATGTAGGCACATTCTTATTAATTTATATCTGGACCCGAAATATTGGTTAAAACAGGCTAATATTTAGATTCAAAGTATTTGAGCTCTAAATGGATCCAAACTATTTAAAATTAATGTGATAAATCAAATATTTTAAAAAATATATATTTTTATTTGAATAA
>JBBYHO010000021.1:1212808-1230119 GCA_038382025.1 Adansonia gregorii
AAGCATACATTACATACTAGAATACCAATTATATATATAATTGACTCATGTATGTCACCAAACTTAATGCTAAGGGACAAGAATTTAATAGCATTTGTTTGATGATTACTTGAACCTTACAAAACTTTGATGATACGCTCATTGTAACTTGAAGAATCATCATTTCTAGTGTTTGGTCATTTCTTAATGCTTTTGGTTTAATTTGATGAGGTTGTATGCTTAATTTACTTCCTTTTGCTATGCAAGTGTTCATCTTTCAAGGATGGGTTTATCTTCATGAACCTTGCAAAACTTAAAAACAATCTTGGCAAAAGCTGAGCATTAGAGGTACCATGATTTTAATTATTAAAGAATATTCAATAAGCTTAGGTTTTGTTAAGAACGAAAAATGTTCAATGAGCTTAATGACTTTTAAACTAAGTGATACCAAATATTGATAAATGAAGAACATTAAGCGTATATATAATTATTTTTTAAAAAAATAATGATGCATAGAAAGATTTGTATTTTGGAGCATTATGAGGCAATATGAGCACTTAATATATTTGATTTATGAAACACTCATCAATGAATCAAATATGATGTTTAAGCATGTGATGAGTTATGAAACGATGTTTATCAAGATTTAAAAATCATAAAATTAAAGGATGTTAGTGAAAACTCATTAAGGAGACCAGTTTTGCATTTTTAAAAAACAGTGCATGAAATTAGTCATCATTCACTAGATGTACCGATACAAAGGGCTTTTGTATCAATACACATAGTGTTGTATCGATACAAAGTTCATTGTATCAATACAAGCTGGGTTTTTTGTTTATTGTATCAATACAAAACTCTAAGTATCAATACATGCCTTGAGTTTTTTGAAAAATGCTTAGAAAAATATGCAAATTGGCATTCCAAAGCCCATGATTTTATATTCTAATGCAAACTTTTGACTTTCAACTTTGAAGCTCATATGAATAGTCAAAGTTCATATTAGAATAAGTTTTAAAATCAAGTTTAAATGAATTAACATATTTGGTCACATAAGTAACGTAATATGTAACTAAAATTCATTCAAACCACATATGCATAAGTTTAAAAATTATTTTCAATGTTTACAAATTTGTTTTAGTCATAAATCATTAAGTTATAATATAATCAAACATTCTAAGTCTTATACAAGCATAATTGAATATAAAGCATTAAATAGACTTAACAACTTGCTAATGCATGTTTATGGCATCATATCTTATAAGTAAGCTCTATATGCCCCCCTAAGGATATGCATATAATTTTGTCATGCAATAGAGCTTCTTAATAACTTACGGCATGAAGTTTATCAAAATCAACCTTTTATGTACAAATCATTCTTAAATTATGCTTCATAACAAAATTTCACTAATCAATTTAACATATTATCATCAAGCACTAAATCATCAAATGCATGCACATTTAAGCTCATAGTTGCTCAAAATATAAAACATGAATTTTCATGAAACCAATTAAAAATAATCTTTTTAGTCAACAAGCATTAATAAACATAAAATGAATAACCAATACACATATTAAAATTTTAACACTTAGAGGTTACCCATCACACTTTTTTATATGTCTAAAGCATTCATTTGTATTGCATTGCCCCTTATTGCTCTAATACACCTACAATAAACTTTCACTTGGTTTTTGGTACCCAAATTGCTTTGGGTCCTTGAATGTTAGTCTCACAGTTTTTTGTTCCTTTAGGAACCCATACTTGCCTAACTTTAAATTATGTCCTTTTCTTGATAGGACAAGTATGTAAATTATGACCACAAAAATTGCAATGTGAGCACTTGGTCATATAAACATGAAAAGAATTGTCAAAAATGATTTTCTTTTCTTGCTCCAAACTTTCAATCTTTCTTTTTAAATTAAAATTAGCTTTCTCTAAAATGTTAGTTCTTAGCTTGGAGTCATTAAAATCATTTTTTAAATCTTTATTATCATTCTCTAAAATAAGTTTTGATTTCAATAATAAATCATTTTCAACCTTTGATTTTGAAATCATTTTCTTGTGTTTAGAGTTCATTTCCTCAAACTTGACTACAAGATCATCAAAAGCATCTTGTAACTCATCAAATGTATATGAATTTAAATTTAGAGAATTTGTGGTTACCTTGGGCTCATCAAGAGCCATGAAACAAAGGTTGCCAATTTGGTCTTCCTTGGAGTCATCATCATCAGAAGAGTCACTATCACTCTAAGTTGCTACAAATGCCTTTTTCTTCTTATTTTTCAATAATAGGTAATCAGATTTGACCTGCCTCGATTCGTTGCAATTGTAGCACACCACATTTTAATCTTTTTAGATTTAAATAATTTACCCTTATCTATCTTCATGAATTTTTTGAATTTCTTGGCAAATATGATCATCTCTATATCTTCACCATCTTCATCATCGTCATCCACTTCCTCACTCATGAAAGCATTCAATGCAACTTTAACTTTTCTTGGTTGCTCATTTCCATTATTTATCTTTATTTCATATGTGAAGAGTGATCCGATGAGCTCATCTAAGGCAAAGAAATTAAGGTCTTTTGATTCTTCAATTGCGATCACTTTAGCTTATGACTTAGTGAGGCTATTCAACATTTTCATTACCATCTCCTTATTGGGATACACTTTTTTGAGACCCTTCAAGCTAATTACAATGTCCGTGAATCTATCAGACATCTCTTTGATGCTCTCTTCTAGTTTCATTTTGAACATCTCATAATCAAGAGTAAGCATGCTTATCTTAGACTCTTTAACATGATTAGTCCCTTCATGTGTGATAGCCAACTCATCCTATATCTCCTTGGCATTATCACACAAAGACACCTTATTTTACTCATTGGGGCCTAATACATAAAAAGGTGTATGCATGGGTTTGGCATTAAGTTGAGCTATCTTGGTGTCTTTCTTATCCCATTCTCATTCTTCCTTAGGAACTTTAAGATCACTTATCATCTTTGTTGGGATGAGTGGGCCTTTCATGATTATCTTCCAAACTTAATAATTATTTGCTTGGATAAATAGCCTCATCCTTGTCTTCCAATAAGCATAATCTTCATTGTTGAAGAGAGAAGGCCCTACGTTTGAATGTCTTTCTTGGCCCATGCCAAAAATATCATCACTAGCCATCTGCTTGGTCTGTTACGAATCTTTGCTCAAGGATTTTAAGCCTATAAGAATGAGACACAAGCTTCGATACTAATTGTTAGACCTTTTAGTGGTGAATAAAATCAAGATGGGGTGAATTGATTTCTTAAAATTTTAGTAAATTAAAACTTTGATAAATAAAATTGAGAAATCTAAATAATAAAATCTGACGTGCAAGTTAGTGAATAAAAATAAACAATTAAAAAAAAAGAAAGAAAAAGCAAACTCGATGATTTATAGAGGTTCGGCCTCAATTGCCTATATCCTCTACCTCGGGCTCACTTACCTTAAATTTCCTTAATTTAATAACTTGAATTGTTTACCTTTCAAGGACAAGGTATAACCTTTACACTCCCTATTTTTAAAGCTAAGATAGAAAGCTTTACCTCCTATCTTTTGTGGCTAAGATAGAACCCTTTCTCACTACTTTTGAAGTTTAATTAAGAACCTTCTCTATTTTTCAATGGCTAAGTAGTAACCTCCCCTTTTTACAAGGATTTGAGTGTAAACAAATAAAACTTCTAAAGGTTAGGTGTTTAAAAGAATTTTGGCTCAAAGAAAATATGTATCTAAAGATACAGAATGAAGAATACAAAAATAGGAAGAATTAATCCTATACAAAGATAAACTACTTAGCAAAAATGAAGGAGAAAATGAAAGGTATGACTCTAAGCATAATCTCTTGGTTTTTCTTCTTGTTGAAGGTGTTGGAGTGGCTTATTTATAGCCTTGATCATGATTCTAGCCATTAGGAACATTTGGTGAAGGAATATAGCCGTTGGAGCCTTTAAAATGTGATTTCCTGTTGTTCCTCGTGCCTCTGTATCAATACAATTAAGTGGGTATTAATATATTGTGTTTAACGGTCTAAAAATATGATCATTAAATAGTCCTGTATCGATATAGAAAGATCTTTCTCGATACATGAAAAGTGATTTTTGCATTTTAAGGTTATTTAGCCACTGCTAAGTATTGTATCGATACATACACATAGTGTATCGATACATTCACATCAAAATCAATTTTAAAAGGTTTTTCATGACTTTAAAACATGCAAAACTTATCTAAAAAATGTTTTATATAAAAATATGTATTAAAAACACATTTTTGAGTGAATGAAGGAGTTAAAACAATTTCTAGTATTTTTCATAGTGTTTACTAAATATTTCATGGAAAAATACTAATCTTGAAAATAACTAAACACAAGCTAATTAAGCTTGAGTTTTAGTTATATCAAAACTAAGATTAATTCAAAGCTAATATAGCTAACATCTGTAATCCTATTGAAGAAATTTACAGAGTGAAAACTCTATATTTCGATAACAGGAAAAATTTTAAAACTCATAAAATAAATTGAAAATTTGAAAACTAATTTAATGGGGGTTAAATGACAATATTAGATGAATTTTATAAATTTTAAACAGAAGAAAATTCTCTTGAAAACATTTACAGAGTAGAAAACTCCATATTTCAAAAATAAAGAAAAAATTCAAAACTCATGAAAATAAATGAATGTTCTAAAACTAATTTAGTGTGAATCAAAAAATAATATTGGATAAATTTTGATGTTTGAAACTCAAGAGGATTCCACCGAAAATTTTATGAGTAAAGAAAAACTTCAATGCCGAAAAAAATCACAGAATTTCATTGACACTAAAGTAAAACAAATTCAAGACCCCATATTATCGATAACATTAATTTCTAAAGTGAAGAAAATGAACTTATAAAATTTTAAAAGTAGATCAACAAGAACCAAAAGTAAAATTCACGAGCATAAGGATCGTAAGACTACAAAATTCAACATTAATTTATAAAATTTACACTTCATGGTAGAAAATGCCAATACATATTTTTCCTTTAATATTTATGATTTTTCTGGATGAGAATTGGCATAAAACCACAACGGTGTCGATAAAAATATCTGACTACCACTTTTTTGAGTTTTAGAAAAATCTCAAAAAATTTTGAAAAATAAAAAAATTAACCATGAGATCATACATACAGTTAATTTCCAAAATTTGTCAAGAACTTTTTCAAAACAAAAAATTTTCTTTGCAAATTCATTCGTTTTACCCAAGAAAATGGATTTTTTTCATCATGTGTATATACAGTTATTTACATATGACTAATTAAAATTACAAATATGTGAAACCCCTTCGGTGAAAGTTGACTTCATCAGAGTAGCAACTACATTTTTGTTCTCGGATATTTGAGACTTTTAGGGATAGACAACCTGGATGAATTTAGGTGTTTACACATAAGCTAAAAAATTCCATATATGGGTTAAAGCAAGCCTCATTGATTTGGAATAGTAGATTTGATGAAGTAATTAGAGAATTTGGCTTTATAAAGAATCTTGATGATCTGTGTGCCTATAAGAAAGCTAAGGGGCAAGTTATTTTTTTGTGGTGCTATACGTTGATGACATATTGCTCATAGGAAACAACATACCAATACCACAAGCCACTAAGTTTTAGCCATTCAAGCAATTCTCTGTGAAGGATTTGGGAGAAGCAACATACATTTTGGGAATTAAGATCTCTAGAGATAGATAAAAAATGCTACTTGGCTTATCCTAATCCACTTACATATTTTAGTTGCTAAAGAGGTATAGCATGGAAAACTCTAGGAAAGGAAACCTACCTATGGCAAATGAAGTGCATTATTTGAAATAGACGTGTCCTAAAACATCAGAGGAAAAGGCATAGATGAATATGATCCCATATGCCTTGGCTGTTGGATCCATTATGTATGTTATGCTATGTACAAGACCAGATGTATTTTACGCTTTAAGTGTCACGAGCAGATACCAAAGTTATCTTTATAAAAGTCACTGGATCACTATGAAGAATATCCATAAATACTTACAAAGGACTAAGGATATCTTTCTAGTATATGGAGGGGTTGATCTCTATGTAAAAAGTTATAGTGATATGAGGTTCCAATCTAATTAGGATGATAGTAAATAGCAAAGTAGTTTTATATTTGTCCTTAATAGTGTTATAGTTATTTGGAAAAGTTTCAAACAGTCTACAACTGTAGGCTCAACAATTGAAGCTAAATACATTTTCGAGTGTAAGGACACGAATAAGGAAGTTTGGATAAATAAGTTTATCATCGAACTTAGTCTGGTTCCAGGCATTATTGATCCAGTACAACTTTATTATGATAACAATGGAACCATAGCAAACTAAGGAACCAAAGTGTCATCAGAAATCAAAACATGTATATGGTAATATCACGTCATTAGAGACATTATTGAAAGACGTGATGTTAGTATGGAATGGTACCCACCGAGGAGAACTTAATTGATTCCTTTACTATAGTTCTATCCTAGCAAAAATAGATCATCATATGGAAGGCATGGGGCTTAGACATATAGGTGATTGGCTTTAGCATTAATGGGATATTATTAGTGTAAGCCCTATAAGCCAATCATTGTGGCAAGTAAGGCATTAGCATTTAGTGATTTCAAGTAATTAAACATTATATTTAGTTAACATTATAAATTTTTTATCCATAGATTTAATTGTATAATTATTACAAATATCTTATGTAGATAAAACCCACGAAAGACATTATCCTTGCAAAGGAACTGTAAAGAGTTACAATTATGAGATCTTTATAAATTAAAATTCATATTAGTAAATTGTTTCTAGTCATCATATTATCAAGACAGGGCATTAACAATGCATAAAGACTAGCACATGTAAGCCTCTGTGCATAGGAAGCATGTAATTGATTTCATAAGTTGAAGTATAAAGATACTTGAGGATACTATATGGGTGTTTGTTAAGGTAACAAGTTCATTAAACTTAACCTCCTATGAAAGTTTCATTTGGTATTTCACTTAAGCATCTATAAAAATACTCTTATGTGTTAGTAATGTAAGTGATCTTTAAACTTGTCACACTAGGTTATCTCGTATGAGGAGTGTCATGCTTTAATTCCATCATGAATAGGTCCACAATATATGAATTGCTTATTGTAAGGTGGTTTTAGCTATGGAATGAGTTATATGGTAGGTGAATGAGTGGTCTAGATAGGATTTATAACCTTAAGTGACAGGAAAGGATATATCTAATATTTACTTAGTTCGTGTTAACTCAAAATCCTAGGGCAAGGTGATATTAATTATGGATTTAACATATAAGGGTTGCATACTAATATGGAATAGGTTGAGAATAGACATTGAACCATGTCCTTGCTAATTCTGGGATATATGATGGTAGGATATTTATTACATTGAGATACTAAACACTGAAGGGCTTGTCAAAACCATGTTAGCACCCTTTGCATTTTAAGTGGCCATGATGCACTGCTAGATGCTAATCTTGGGCTATAAATATAAAATATTCTTAATTAAGCTATTTTATATTTATTGTCAATATGATAAAGGCTTAATGAGTCACATATATAAAGGTGATTAGTAGAAATTAAATTGAAACTAGGTTTGTATGTCTAATATAAGTAATGGTTACTTGGGCCTAATTTGGATAAGTTCAAAAAGGCCAAGGGCAAAATTATAATTTTTCATAAATAAAAATTTTAAACCCTAGGCTATAGAAACCCTTGTTAGTTATCCCTCATAGCTCTATAGAGGCTTTAAAAATTGACAAAAGGAAACCAAAATAGGGTTAGACAAAATTCTTCTAAAATCCTTGTGGAAGATTATGCCAACTCCTTTGCAATAAGAGAAAAATTAGTTTTCTTCTTCATTTTGATTATTGAATCAAGGTCTTCAAAGTGCAGGGGAAGGTTTATTGAAACCTAAGTTGCTATCATGGTTCTTGACAACAAAGTCTCTTTCTTGTTAAATGTATTTTAGGTCATTTGTGTTGATAGCCATTAAAGGTAGGATGCTTAGATTGCTCTGATTTACGATAATCGAGCTCAAAGTTTTTATAATTGGGTCATGGAATTGCTAAAAGACTTTTCAAGGTTAAGGAATGTTTAAATCTTAAATAGTTCTTTAGGTTTCTTGATTCAAGATCTTGCAAAATGATCCTGTTTAAGGAGTCTCGAATTAGTGCTTTTTAATATGTTTTCATTGCCATGTTTATGTCTTATTTATAAAATTTTTGTAATTTGATTGCTTGCTGCATTAAGACTTCCTACAAAACCTAGCGCTAAATAACTGATGGACATGAGAGGTTGTAGTACTATAGCATTGTAGGTTGGCTAATCATATACTCCATCCCTCGATTCGCAATAAAATAGACGGTTAACTTAAAAGGGACCAGTGATTTATAAAAGGTTTGGCATCATGCCTATATCTTTTTTTTAACATTACTTGCTAAAGAATTCTTAATTCATGAACTTGAATAGTTGCCTTTCAAGAATAAGGTATAGCATTTAAAATCCCACTTTTTTAGAAAGGCTTAGATAGCAACCTCATCTTTCTATCTTTTCAAGGCTTAGATAGAACCTCTCTACCTTGTTGAGGCTAATGGGGCAACCTCCTCTTTTTCGAAGGTATATGGGTAACAAAAATAAACCTCTAGTAAGTTAGGTATTTACAAGGGTTAAATGTTTACAAGGTTAAGCTCAACAAAAAGAGAAGGTACAATGGTGCTTTAGCAAAGGAATACAACAATAAGAAATATATGCTTAGAGCAATGAAAAACTTCTTGAAAGCTTGAGAGATATGAAAAATATGAAAATAATTTTTCCCTCTTAGTAGATGATATTTCTTTGATGATTTTTCTCATAGAAATGTTTGATACACCAATTTATAGCTTGGGAATGATTTATCATCAAATTGATTGGGATGGAAAAAAGTCATTGAAACTCTGAAAAAGTGTTCTGGAATTTCAATCCCACATAGAAATATCAATACAAGTATTGATGTTGGTATCAATCCTAGGATCAATACTTCCTCTTATATTGATTGTTGGAGGTCGAGAATCAATACTATGATCAATACTCTTCTGCGTTGCAAAATGCGTTTAGCTTTTGTTTTTAAGGTATCAATCTTAAGGTCAATACTTGTCCTTTATTTTCACAATTTTTCTTTTTACTTTTCAAAAAAAGGTTAATTTGTCTTAGAGTCATTTTTAAATATAATTATACATTTAAGAATACATGCTTTTTAAAAAGCAAAGGAGTTTAAAATATTTTAGCATTTTTAATGTATTTTCAAAATGATTTAATGAAGAATAATAAGTTTAAAACATTTATACTCAACTAAATTAAGTTTAATGTTTTATTATAACAAAAGGAAGATCAATATAAAGCTAATATAGCTAACAAATTGGAATTTATTAGCTATTTTTATCTGGTCTTAAGCCTTTTACATTATCTATTAAATTTTCGCATGCTTCAAAAAACTCAATGTTATTCAACTACAGAGCTGATGGTCGTTATGAGCTAATAAGGTATTGCATATTGCTATTGTTTTTAATTGATTTAAAAAATTTTATGGTCATATGTTTTTTCCAATTATAAGCAAAATTTATACAAATATGAATTGAATCATTAATAATAGCATTATGACAACAATGAGAAAATAATAAAATTGAAATAATGGTATTTTTTACCAAAAAAATTCTAATGTGCAAGATAAAGAAAGAAAGGGAATTCAAATGCCCTTGCTAGGAATGGTATTCATGAGCATAAAAGTAAGACAGGCATTCGAATGCTCAAAATAAGGCATTTGAATTTCCATAAAAAATTAAAGATATCTTATATCTATAATATTCTAGTATTACATCGCCTTTTTACCATTAGCCTGAATATTACACAACGCATATGATTGCCACAATCACAACTTTATCTTTCGAAAATGGAATACCATAATATAAATAAAAAGATCCAAAATATGCGACCGTTACGACTGCATTTATAGAACTACAGGATCATGACTAACAGAACAGAACAAAAAAATAGTCCGCCCAATTAATCTTTGACAAGAGAAGTTTATTGTTATATATGGTCCATTTGAAGGCCACAGTTCCATAATCAATGTCAACCGCATGCATCATGTTTAACTTCTGGCATTGGCTGTTACTTTCTGGTTTGCAATTTGCCACATCTAGCGGTAGCAGGCGTTACCTAATATATTTGTCATGTTAGATGGAAGTGTTTTTTCCTTTTTTTTTTTTTTTTGGGGAATGGGTGTGAACAATTCGAGAATTTATGTTGTTACATCCATTATTAGAATGTGATTTAGATTCTCATAAACACTGAAGTTTTTAATTTCATAAATAAAATTAAAATATTATCACATATTTTTAGTATATATTTAAAAATATAAATAAAATATATGATAATATTTTAATTTGATTATAAAACTGAAAAAAAAAAAGAAAAAAAACTCAACTATCAATAATATATCCAATAGTAGTACATAACTTAATCAACATTACTTTGTGTTTCATAAACCTGGATATTAAAGGATTTCTGTTCTACTTGGTTTAAATTCTACCGGTGTGAATGCTTTATAAATTGCTGTTATATTACTATTATTTTTATTATTATTGTTGTTGTTGTTGTTGTTAAATAATTTTGAGTTAGATGATATCATTGGCCGTTTAACTTATAACAATTCTCTATAGACATATATAAATCTCGATGTCTGTATATATATATATTCGGTTATATTAATATAAAATTAAAATAATTTTATTTAATTTCATAATTTTTTATTTGGATTATATTTCTTTAATCTGATTATCATATTCAATTCACGTAGAAAATCAAATTTTAAGTAATTTAAAAATGCATTACTGTTTGCTTTGATATAAAAATTGTTACCCGTTAAATATATAGTAAAAGAATAATATTTTTGATTAAGATAATAAAAATACCAAATCGACTTAAAATTTTATATGTACGACAAACACGATTATATTACTCAAGCTAATGATCGATTTGTTAAAAATCTTATTGTATATGAAATTATAAAATTATATAAAACAAATAGTAAAAGTGAATTCTTCCTCATATTTGTGTGTGTATATATATATATATTATTTTTTTACGAGTGAAATTCAAAATTTGATACTTTTTAAATATTTTTTTATGTTCTAAACAAATAATTGTTATTTAAATTTATTAATAAAATTTTTAAACTTTGCTCGGAAAATATCGAACAATATATATAAATATATATAATCTCTAGGCAGAATAACATTAGTGCTGCAAAAAAGTCCATCCCATCAATTATACTTTACCGATTTTATTGAATTAATCAGTATAAAAGACAAAGGTGTGGTCTCTGTATATCCGTTGTCAACTCAACATTTTCAAATGCGTTTTCAAAAGGATTCTTAAATGAAAAGATTTCTGACGTAATAACAATAATAATAATAATAATAATGCGATCATTGTAGCTATATATATATATATATATACACTTAATTAAGCACTCTCCTTTTTCATAGAAAGCAATAAAAATAAAAATATTGCTCTTTGGGTTTTATTATGTTTTTTTTAAATAAAATTTAGGTTAAACAAATTCAATTTTGGTTATTATTTTAAAGAGAATCATAAAACTAACAGAAAATTAAATGAAACTTGTAAAGTTTGTATTTAAAAAAATTTCAGAATATATATATTTTTAAATTTTTAATTTAATATGATATTTTAAAAAATAATGATTAAGATGAATTTATTCCAAAAAAAATAAACATATCAAATGAGACAGAAGAATAGTCTCATTTGCGTGATTTCAAACTTTTTGCTAAAAATATCAATTTCCTTATCAAGACTTATGAGCTGGAAAATTAAAAATTATAAAGTAGTTAACATATAAAGGCAAAAAAACAAACGAATTAGGCATGCTATTGCTAGCTATACGTCGATTGATTAATTAACTAATAAATTAATTACGCCCAATGGAAACATTAAACCTTAATTTTCTTAAAAGGTAGAGATGCCTTCATAACTATAATCATAGTAAATTATTTAAGCAGAATCAAAGTAAACATAATCTTGCAAATACTGCTTGTGCATAAGTAAAGAAAGTAATGTTGAATATAGAACTCAATGCAATTAATTCATCCGGTTATTCTTTAACTTTTAAAAGTTACATTAAATAAGTTTAAAATTTTTTTTTTAGTACGCACAATCTCTTTTTTTTTTTTTATTTAACCGCTGCTTCATTAAGACAATGCTTTTGCTTTTTCTATAATTATTCAAAGAATACTTCATGGTCATGGTATAAACCAAAATTATAATTGAAGTTGCACAACAAAAAGAGCTTGATTCCCAAACTTCATTCTTGAATTTACCTTACGCTGAAGAGGCAAATATATCAAACAGATAGTCCTTTCTCTCGAACAGAATAGCCAATTAGGCATCATTCAGGATTTTCTCAAAAGAAGGGAGAAGAGGATATTACAAAAATGAAGAAGAATAAGCATGCAGGAAGTCCAAATAGTCAGACAATGCTCTAGGCGAGCCTCAAACTATTAATTAGTTCATTTATCTATACTAAATCACCATGAAGTTTCATGGCGCCTGCCCGCGGGGGAAGGGAGAAACTAAATCTTGTAATAAGCCATAATCAGGAACTTGAAGCTGCCGCTGGAGACGAGGGGCAAGGCTTTGATAGTGCATAGAATTAGTCTCTGCTGCTAGATTGCTTGCTGTTGATGGAAGTAAATGACTTAGAAATTCATGATGAGAGAAGCTGGTGGGCATTGATGGTGATGATGCCAGAAATGAAGGTGAAAACATCCCAGTCGGATTGCCACGAAGAGTTGCCGGAATATGATGGCTATGCTTTCCTTCATATGTTGTGATCACGATTGATGGGTCCTGAAATGATCTTTCAATACGCTTCTTAACACCACATTTTTGGCTGGTGCATCTGTAATAACTTCTGCAGTGATAATAAATCGAGTGATTCTTATTGACTTCAAGTTCATATATATATATATATATATATATATATGTACACACCATATAATTACCATAATTAAGAATATTTATCCTTCAGTTTCTACAAATACATAGTATCACTTTGATCAACAAAATTTCACAAGAATTGTTTCCCAATTACTATTAAACTCTCCTAGCTATGCCGCAAATGATAACGGATGAATGATAAAACTAGGAGTCTAGCTCGCATTAAGAATATGCCTTTAGGGTTAAGAGCGCTTTTAACTGACCATCCTAATTTATTAGTCATTAATCAATTAAAGAAAATTAACTTTGTCCTCAAAAGTTAACTTCTAAAGTGGGAAGTCTAATATGGTATACAAGCCACACACTCAAGCACAAGAGGTATGTAATAGACGATTTTTGACACCTTTTTAGATTGTACCGGTGGAAATAAATGTAGAGCAGATAATTTAACGAGAAGAGCAAGAAACTTAACTCTAATATACTTAAGCGACCATTTATCCTAAAAATTTAAACTAGCAAGAAATAATCCAATAATTATATTTAAGTTTCAACAAATCATTCAGAAAAATTAAAATTTTAACAAAATGATAGACACGTTGACAATATACATTTTGCAATGTTCGTTTCGCTGTATATATTTTAATTAATTAAGAACATAATCAAGAATTCAATCATTCTGACTAAATTAAGTACTGAAATTTGTGCAGATCAATGACTAGAACCACCTTGGATAAGGGCTATTCTTGACGGCCTTCTGCCCATATTTCCTCCACCTGTATCCATCTTCAAGGTGATCAATCTCACTCTTGGTGAGGAAGGCAAACCTTGGCTCTCTTTGCCTTTTCTCCTTTTTTAGTTTGTTCCTGAAAGTTTAATGTAACAAAATCCTGCTTTCAAGATCAATCAATTTTTCTCCATAAAATGTCTTATCATATTGTATTAGGGTTTTGCATCCAACTCTTTAATCCTCTCACCTTTTGTTTGTTTTCTTGTTCTTATCCCCAGAACTGGATATAAATAGCAATAAAAACTACTGTTTGGTCGTGGAAAAAGCAAATCTAGATGATGATAAAAATCAAAATGTGAAACATAAAAAAAGAAGAATAGCTTCAAATTCCTTCCACAGAAAGTCAGAGAAAACTATATAATTAATAGACTAAGTCTAAGAAGAAACTAATCATTAACCCAAATTTAACTCAATTGATTTATGTAAAAATATTTAATTTCTTGTATTCCTTGTATAAAAGAAAAGAGAAGAAACTGATCAAAACAAATAGTATGGAATTAATTAAATAAAAACCATATGCTAGTCCTTTCAAAGACTTTGAAATTCTACTTTAATTTTTTTAGGGAAAAAAATAATATGTAGTAGCTAAATAGTACACAAACTATTAATCCATTATGCTAGAGAAATGGAAAGAAAGTTCCCAAACCTCGTAACTTTCATCACGAATTAAAAACCAAGAAGAGCTAAAACAAAACATACGCTTTCTTTGATTTGTCATCTCCATCTTGGGACTCTTTCGGCTGCTTATCTCTTTTGTTCTTGCTTGAATCTTCACCAGCTGCTTCCTCGTTAGAGGAAGAAGAAACTGAGGAATTTGGTGTGGATGGGTCAGTCGTATTATTCCCTACAGAATTATCAGCAGCAGTACTGCAAATTTTCTTGGAGTTACTACTGTCATCGATCGGACTAACAACATCAGATGAAGAACAAGACATGTCAAAGGCTCTGGAAAAAGAGTTATAGTCGACTGCGGAGCCATGTAAGCAGCCAGTGAAGCTCATGTAAGAAGGATCAAAGCCCTGTATAGTTGGTGCTGGAGCGGCGGTTGCTGCATCAGCTTGGGTGTAAATAGAAGCATTATTGTCGTCAAAGAATTGAAAGATTGATCGGTTGAATCCTTGGAAAGGATCATAATTATATTGTGGATCATTCTTTTCATTTGACGACATGTAAACAAGAATGAAGAAATTAGGCAAGAAGAAGAAGGAAGGTAAAACCACACCGAAAAAAGTTGGTTCCTTTTTTTTTTTTTCTTTTTTTTTGATTGTGAGAGAGAGTGTTGTGAGGGATAAAGTTTGGTTTGGCTAATCTCCACTCTTATTTAATTCTTAACTTAAAAAATCCGAGTAACCCATCTTTTCATGGATGATTATAGGCTCAAAGGGAAATAATTGAATCAATTTTTTTTTAGGTTTCTTTTGTCAAAACCATCAACTTCAAAGGAAACAGTTACCTTCTATAAAAAAATTAATATAATATAAAAAATAAAAAAATAAGAGATAAATCTATATATTTAATAATCATTTCCATGTAATATGAGAAAAAATAAATTTATAAATTTTTTTATGCTAATAATTGACTTCACCTTTATATCCTAATTTTTTGTCACCCCGGTTTTTTTCTTCTTAATTAATTTACATATGCGCAAGATAAGGGGAGAAAACACATTAAACTCACAAAAAGCAAGAAATTAAACTTCTATAGCTTGGAACATCATCAGCCACAAAAGACCCATAAAGATCATTTATATATTGGAAAGGGTTTCATAATACTCATGGCATCGTTACATATTCATTTCATTTTCAATTTGTTTCAATTCCATTTTCATAAAAAAAAATTGAATTTCAATTTTAGTGTATTTTTATTTAAAAATTTAAAAAGTTTATATTATTGATTTTTTTTTTCAAATTTTAATGTCAAGAAGTTGAAAAATAACTTTAACATATAAACATATAAAATGATTGTCATGATTTTAAATGCGTTCTTGATTTGTTAAAAAAAGAAAAGAAAAAAAGCTAAAAAAGTGTTAAATTTTTAAAAACGAAAAAGAAAACATCACTCTTTAATATAATAATATTGGAGTTATATAATTATGACAATTCTAACATGTAATTAATGAGAATAATTACCATTAACGATTTAATCCAATGTTGGATTCAATAAAAAAGTTAGATCATTTCATCCGCTCTTTATCGTAATTGTAATTGATACGAAAGCCGAAAAGTTTGAAAGAAATAAATTTATATGATTGGATATTTATATAAGGATTTTGATCCTCTTAGAACTACCATTAATTTTATGACAATAATAATAAATAAAATGGTTATTTCATTTACTGTCAATAAAATATAAACAAAATTAATAGATTAATTTATATATTTAAAACATATATAAAAAAATAATTTAAAAATTAAAATATATAACAATCTTTTAATATTTATAAAATTAAAAAAAATTCATTCCATACAAAACCAAATTCATCGATGCAAATTGGTTTAAAAAGAACAAAAAACAGTTGAGCATTGTGAGGTAAATTTTTCTAAAGGCTGGGTTGATTGCCAACCTCAGCAGGCTCGATTTGCATGGATCAAGTCTTGTATAATATTCTTATGAATTCAAAATGACTTTTTTTTAGTTAAAATTATTATTAAAAATATAATTAATATTTTTAAAATTTATTATAAATACATAAATATTAATATAAAAATAATATTTTAATAATAAGATAAATATTAAAATAAAATTTCAAACTAATTTATTCGAATTTACATAAAAGATTTAAAAATTTTTTATCATTTAATTCAACCTATTAATGAGTGGTCACAGTGAAGTAGATATTGGAAACAGTCCAACTATGCGGTTTATTTACATAGGAGGAGGATGGTTACACATGTCAGTTATTGGGCACCGTCCTTTGACCATAGGTAGCACGTGGGAGATATTTTTACATGCTTCCTACCGCACTATTTAATTATTTTTTAGAGCAAATTTTCAAAATTATTACTTTTGAGAAAAATGCCAAACAATTTAAAGGGGTTATTGTACTACTTAATCCAAAATGAAACAAAAAAACTTTTATCTTTTAAATTGATATTATTTGTTCATTCTTCATGTTATTTCTTTTGTCTTTTTATATGTCTTTTTAGACCAAATATTTTTCTTAAGAAAATAAAATATTTTTATATTAATTATTAATTTAAAATTATTTTATTCATGTAAATATTTGTAAAAATTAATATAAATTTGTATTCAAAAAAAATTATGATAAAAAATGCATGATAAATGAGAACTTTTATTTTTATTTCTAAAATTTTTAAAAAATAGTATGAAATAATCCTTCATAATTAACTAAAACAGTGTAAAATATGAACTTTTTATTTTATATACTTATTTTTTGTGTGTTGAGCAAGCAATGACGTCATCTTTCTATCATCGCGCGGCTACGGTTAAGTTCCGAATTTTATGGCATACTTTATGTTGATAAAGCTTAGTCAAAGATAACATGCA
>JBBYHO010000021.1:1244850-1260380 GCA_038382025.1 Adansonia gregorii
TGGAAGTTTAAAGACTGAATTCCTTGATCTCCAACCCCACCTTGAAGCCACATCAATTGGGAATTGATGCTCATATCAACATCTTTGAAAGCTGGTAATACAAATTAAACGGATTCAGTGCACGGTGGAAGGGAAAAACATAGTCAAGAAGATATTGTGTGTAATTCCAAGCATCCATAGCAAATATTCTAGCATACAATGGAAGGAGGATAGTGCAGACGGCCATGGTCGCTTCAATCGCAGGGGGAATGGTGATGGATACATAGGGAAAGTCGTTAATGGTTCAATCTCCCACAAGGACACCCTCGGCTGCCTCTCTCCTGTAGTGGATTCATCCCAGCCAACCTGGGAATAGTAAAGGCTTTCATGTCAGATAGTGACAAACACATTATCTCTTACGCTAAAAAAAGAAAAAGAAATTGGAAACATAAATAACAGAAATAGAAACTTCAACAGACCTTGACAGAGCACCAATGCGAATTTGGCCAGCGAACAGGATCTAAGTCACTAATGCCAGTTATTGTACCCATATATCTGACCCCCAAAAAGAAAAAACCTCACTTTAACAATCTGCCACTTATGTTTGTCAATGATACTACAATCAATTGACTTATAACAATAGACGTATTTACTTGAGGAATATAAAAATCATTGCTGCAGATGAAAACACCATAAAATTTAAGCGATTCCCGGAAGCAAGAAAACATTAAGAAAATTAAGACCCACCGGCGGACACTTGACTCTTCAGTCTCAAACAGCATTCTGAACCGCATGCCTACAGAAACCCGTGTATGATAGACTGCTTTAACATACTTGGCAAGAGGAATGACAAACTCTGAAGGACTAGCCCTGCAATCAAGCTAACTGTAAATGAACAATTCTTATGTTGTAACAGCATCAGTCATTTTCAATTAGCATTAAGTACTCCACCTTGGGTTATAAAATATAGTAAAACGGCTATTGGTTGCAGCTGCATGAGCCGCTGCAGCAAGAAGACCAATGTGCATGCTATCACTTGATAAAACAGATGAAGGCATAACCGTCTGAGGACGATTAGCTCTTCGGATACCCAACAACAATTGATTCTTCTCATTCCTGTTAGAAGAAAACATATAAAAAAGAACCAAAAAAGATTATAGACTGCTTAGCAATTTCATTGATCAGTAGCATGGCGACAAAAAGCACTAACAACTGTCAACATATAAATGGTGCATGCTAGAACAGGCAAAGCTCACCCAAACCGGAAAACCAGCCCAAACAATCCCGACCCAATCAATATGAAATGAACCACACTAAAGTTTATTTCACTTCAAAACTCAACAATTTGAATCCAAAATGCTCGCCAGTTGCAACCTCTAGTGCACACGAGGATGATGCAATTAGGCTTATCACTTTGGAAATGACAAATAAAAACAAATACTTTATTAGAGAACACATATTCATATGCCAAAAAAAATGCATTCAAGGGTCCAGCCAATCACAGAGCAAAGGACTGAGTCACAAAACAAAAACTATTTACCAAATGAAAAGGACTGAGTCACCAGCAACAAGTCTCTTTGCACTAACAAAAACACTCCACCCAGTCGTAAGAAGATGCCTCTTTGGTTGACCTGCATATGAGAGCAGAGACAAACTGATTAGTAGTTGGAATTATAGCAATTGTAATTGAAAACCTTTTCATCATACAAGAAAGCATCAATCTCCCTCAAAATATAAAATGTGATTCGCCAAAAACAGTTCCAATGCCTCACAGTAAATATTACATTCCTAGTATTAAATCTGAAAATATTCCTACAGGAACTAGCAAAAATTGCTGATTGTTCTTTAACAGGCAACACATGATCAAAAACTAGGCAAACCTTCAGTTGAATCCAAGACACAACATACCCTAAAAAATAGCATCAGGTGAGTAAGTTTCCATATGATAATGATTGTCAAAAAAAAAAAAGGATTGTAGAGGACTAATTACTCCATTAACAACTGCCATTCCACACAACATTTGATCCCCTCAAGTAAATCTTGCATACCGAAATTATATCCAAGAAGTCTTCAAATGTTATTCTTATAGAATCGCTACTAGATAACCATCATTAGCCAAGAGCTAAGCATTTTATTGACTGTTTTCAACAAAAGCCTCATTCATAGACAGCTGATCAATCTTGACAATTCCCTCACATTTCTTATGAAAGGTAAAGGACTTAAGCACATCAAAGCCACAACATGAAGAGCATAAAGACAAATCAACATTTTTAAATAGCCAGAAACATTTGTTATTTCTATCAACAAACAAATCCACTGCATCTGAAGCATATATTTAAAAATTAAAAAAAAATAAAAAAAGGGGGAACACTTGCGAAGGTCATCATATTTCACAATGTATTAACAACGACATCAACAAAATTTCAATACTGGAAGAGATGAGCTAGAATCCGAAGAATTGAAAGGTTAGAACAACTAACACTTACTAAGCAAATGGACATGCTCACTCGGCATTCAAAACGTGGCATACATCCAACAAAGTAAACAACAAGAACGCATTATCTGTAGTATCTTATTAAAACACATCGTATTCCATTTTTCCCTTATTCATCGGATTCACTTGGTAAGATTCGCGTAGTAACCATACTCTAAAAGAAACATCAAAATCTGAGTTCCAGAGATTCTTAGCCACAGTTTAACCAGAGCAATAACTGATGCAGCATACAACAGGGATATTTCATGGCCCATCAATTAAATTATTCTTTGAGAATGTTTCTCTGACACTTTAGGAACAATCATATAAAACACCCAAGGGGTTAGGAATGTTACAGCACCTTCAGAAGTAAAGCAAAAATTTCTCAAAAAGTTAATAAAGTGGGTAAAGCTGAATACAAAAATAAATAAATGTGATAACGAATAAAACAATGAAATCATGATAATTTAAAATTTCTTCAAAGAAAAAATGCTTGAACACAATATTGAACAAGTTATTTTAATCACTTACCTCGAAATATATGCCTAAATTTCCACTCGTTATCATGAAGATCCCTGGCAATTAATTCTTGAGCTGGAGGTTGCTGGGAGTAATCCTGAAGGTACAAAAAATTAGAAAGTGAGAGAGAGAGAGAGAGAGAGAGAGAGAGAGAGAGATGTGTAAAACTAATTCAAGTAAAACCAGAAGCTAGTAAATTGAATTTCTTGTAACCAACTAAAACTTACAAGAGGAGGAAAGACTTTTTCAGCAGCACGGCGAGGAACAGAAAATCCTCCATGAGTGCTAGTGTCACTTGCTGTCAGTGTTTTACAAAAATAATTGGTTGGCTGTTTGCTGGGAGCACCCAGCTCTGCAGGCAGTAGGTAGACATCCTTTTGCTCTTGCTATAAAAATGCTTTCAAGTCAAGAAGTAAAAAAATGACAACACTAGCAAGCACTAAATCTTCAAACAAGGTTAAGTTCCAATACCGGACTCAGTGGCTGCAAGGTCATTTGAGCATACACTTCATCTGTTTCTACATCTGCCTGTACTTGAAAGAAATAAATGCCGTGATAAGCAACCAACTAAAGCTCCATAAAATGAAAGTAACCTATGCAGCATTTAACTTACATGCATGGTCGCATTGTGAAGCTGACAGATAAGCTGTGGGGGTAAGCTCGGATAGTTCGGCATATGAGCATCTACTTCCTTGTTGGTTGAAGCAGCAACCTGCAGAGGGAATCATAAAACCAGCAGCACGCTGAAATATCAGATGCAAAATATACAGTTCCTTATACACTGCTCTTACTTTTGAGGAGCTTCAGCTGTTCAACCTGCAATTCATGCCTTAAAAGCTAGACAACAGGGAATAAATTGAGCAATACTGAAATAGTAGGTCAAAGGAAGTTATATCTCTACATACCAGAGGGAAAAAAACCAATTATCCTTTACATATCTTCATTTTATATTATTTTTCAAGCTTCTGCTGCTGAACTATTTTTTTTAGCACATATGGAAAAACAGCATCAAATTTGAAAGAAAGCATGAGAAATTATAAAGCCATACTTACCTGTTCACTGTGACCTTGGGGAAAGTAAACAACTCGGCTTCCAAGAGGCGGCAAAGACACCAGAGGACCCGCACATGCATGCCAGAGTTCAGAATTCAAACATTTCTTCTCCCCTGTGCAAAAAACTTTCACAACTTCATAATTTTGCAAAAAAAAAAAAGTTTATACAACTCTATACTTAATGAAACTATTAAAAAAAACACTTAGAAAAAAAGCTAAAAACAGTTACCTTCCTGAGTTTGTTGATTCAACCCTGATGAAGAGAGTCTCATCCTTAAAATCTTAAAACAAAAAAAGTGTTTTTTTTTCCTCAAACGAAAACCAAAAAAGGAAATGGCTAAAGCGGAAAAATACAAGTACCCTAATTATTGAAGTACATTCAGGATTCAAACAATAGCCATAGCTAAAAGATAAAGATTGGAAGAACCCACCCCCCACCCCCCCTTTTCTCCACCAGAAGTTTCTAAACCTAAGTTAAAATCAACATCCACAAAAGCCAACTACCCTTTACTCAGCAGTGCTCCATGAAGCTCAGATCTTGCTTCTTTTCTCACATTAAAGAAAACCCAAACTCCCCAAGGCTAAACCCTAGCCTGTTTCCTTCACCAGATCTCCAAACTTCAAAGATTTTCCCAAAGCTATACCCTCAAACCCCACAAAAAATGTCCCTTTCTTCTAATTACTGAAGCTGCCTATCAGTTGAGTTTAGAAAGAAAACTTAGAAAATGACACTCTTTAATTATTTTGGAGATTTTTTTTTTTTGTCAGAAAGAAAGCTGAATAACTGAACAGCAGCTGGAAAGAGTGCCGAAGAAAGAAGAAACGAAATCCGCAATCAATTAGCACAGTTGACATTATGGATTATTTGATTTTCATTAAAAGTAAATTTATTTTCTATAATTTAATCATATAAATTTAAATATATTACAAATTAATATATATATATATATGTAAAAAATTTTAAAATATTAAATATGATATTTTATTAAATTTTTATGTTAATTATATTTAAATATAGTTAAAATTATATGGATCTTGGGCCCTCTAATGTTTTATCTTGTCATGATAAATGAAGTAGGCCCTATCTGCCATGCAAGAAAAGATAAATATCAGCCTTCACATTTGGTACTATTTGCAGTCAGAAAATAATTTTAATGCAATAGTAAATAGCGATCTTTATCCACATCAAGTTTGCATCAACTTCAATCATTGTTGTTCCATGTTTGATATTTAACTTAAGTTTTAATAGAGAATAATTTAAATTAAAATTATTTAAAAATTAAATTAAATTGGTTAAATTTTAAATAAATTTTTATAAATTTAAATTAGTTTAACTTGATTTATTTAAAAATAAAAATAATATTTTATTTAAATTTAATTATAAAAATTTATATAATAATATAAAATAATATTTTAATAATATAATAAATAATAAATGAGTTTTCGGATTGATTTAAGCTTAAACTGACTTAAATCTAGGTAAAAAAATTTAAAAATTTTGACTACCATCCAAATCATCAGACAAATCTTAATTTGGATTTATATGAATGGATGTACTTAAAAAGAAGCTTATTTAGGTGCTTGGATATAATTGTTGTTTATTCGATATTTCACACTTTTTATAATGTCTATATTTACATCAATTTTTGTCTTAGGTCTATGAATATAAACAAGTTAAGTTGAATCACGTTAAATTTTCTAGTTTAATTTCGTGTTGATATTATCGTGGAATTCGTCTTTGCTTGAAAATCCCAACAAATTGTTAGTGAATTATCGAGATGATGATTCACATGGAGAGATTTGTCGAGGATTATATTCGGAGACATATAAAAGGAGTTACAACAAGTGGAGTAATTCTTAAATGATCTTGGATCAGATAATTGTTACTGTTGTTAAATTACCCTAAGTTAATAGGTGCAAATCTTAGATTATAGGAATACAGCATATCGAATACCTTAAAGATTTTATTAACTACTCAAGGTTCTTCTTTGAAGTTAATTAGGTGAAGTTGATTTGGTTACATATGGGTATTTCTTTTGTTGTGAATCAAATAAAGTCAAAATTGATTCAATTACGTGTATTTGAGATCTTTTGAATGCTATCTTTTTTGGTGAAACGTATGTTAAGGAAGAGATTTATTGGATATTTGACACAAATTTTAATATAAAATTGTTGAGTAAAAATTATTAGTAAATAAGATTTTTTTTTCTATCAAGTGATATGAATATGGACTAGGTTTTAACCTTTAAAATTACAAAAGAGATGAATCTCTAGAGATGAGTTTATAATGATATACGGAAGTGTTAGAGAAAAAACAAAGTCAATGAATTTTAAACACAAGCAAACATCGGAGATTAGGTTTGTTATATGGGCCTCGAGTTTAGTATTTACTTATTAAATATTTTAGATTTTTTATAATCTTCATGCCTTTTTTATATAAATGAGGTCATAGCTGGATTTGAACTCCAGATCTACTGAAAGTCATTATAGCAACATGAAGCAATTGACTTTAGCTTTAGATTCTTATAATATCTATGTTCATTGTAAATATTTTCTCTTATTCATGAATATAGGTTATTCTGACTGATCTACATTAGATATTATCTCTTCTATATAATTTAACATTGTACAATACATTCTACTTGTAAATCTCAAACAAGTAAGGCTCTAAGATATTTTATAATTTTATTTTTCTCTAGTTTTATGAAAATGAGAGAAGCCACTATAATGTTCATGAAGTTGGAGAGATTTTAAGAAGCTTGAAGATCAAAGATCCGACCAATCTTAATTTTCTCTTTCTCTTTACTCTTTCATCTTTCTTTTATTATTTATGATGGTGAAACTCGTTGATTTTATATTTATCATGAACTAAATCTAGTTTGCTAGAGTTGCAATAGAACTCAACATGTAATTTGAATTATTTTCTTTTCTTTTCTTGATTTAAGAATATTTGAGTTGTTTGTTCAACCTCATTTTTAATACTTTTAATTGCTTGATCACTAATTAGATTGATTTGGTAATCTTAAAAACTTGGAAAATGAAATTTTGTGTTTAGACCTGGATTGAATGATATATATTTCATATTTATTTATTAGGATGAATTGATCTGCATGTTAGATAAGAATATACAAGCATGCCATATGCAACTAAATTAGAATCTGAGCTTAATGAGTTTCTTTTAATTCAATTTGCATGGAAGATAGTAAATGAATTAAAAGATATATTTTATAAGACCATCAGAAGATACTCATAAATATATTAGAACTCTGGGTTAACAACTCATTGTCATCAGTGAAGCTAAGAGAGTAACATTTTATTCAATTTAAGTGTCGAGAAAAATTATAATCCTAGGTTTCTATTATTTACTTTATTATTATTATTATTAGTTTTAATTTATAATTTTTAATCATTTATTTGAATAAGATTAAGTTGTTTTAATTTTATTACTTAACAAATTTAGTATTAATTTCTCGTAAAATCGATACTTTACTTTATCACTAGATTACTTATTCCTATACATGCACTTACATGATTAATTCCGACAACAAATTTTTTGCACCGTTTTCTAAACAATCTCAAATATTTTATAATTTTATTTTCTCTAATTTTTTGAAGAAAGAGAAGCCATCAAAATATTCAATAAGCTATAATTGATTTGGTTCTAAAATTTTAAAAATTAAATAAATTCATTGAACTTGAAAAGCAATCAAACCACCAAACTCTACACAAGAAACCAAAACCAAACCAACCGAAATAATTGACTCGATTTAGTCAACAATATTAGTTTAAATTTTATTTTGGATTTATGAAATCGAATAACATGAATATGAGTTAAGTAAAATAATTAAATTAGATAAAATTAATATATTAGATGTCAATTTATTCGATCGATTCAATTTAAAAAATATTAAAAAATTACAAACTAACCAATTAAATTTATTTAAATAAATCGAAATCTATCAAAGCAAATCATAAAGTCAGGCAAGAAATCTCAATTGTCCTTAAGAATATACTAAACAAAATGTTTTGCTCAAATTAGTAACCAACCCATACCTCTTCACCAATGAGTTCAAACATCTTTATTGTTTCAATCGTACTCATATGTCCGATAAAGAAATCAGAATTTTCACTATGAGTGGGCATAAGTTCATATTTAATATATATATATATATATATATTATTTTACTTATCTAAGTTTTATCTATAAATTAAATTTTATATAAATAAACGAAACTTCTAGAAATAATTTTGGGGGGACGGTGCTTTGACCTCGCACATGTGACTTCAATGCTGTTTCAAGCATTCTTATTTATTTTGTTTTATCTCCTACTTAAAATATAAGTTTTATATTTTGTCAAAACCATTTACTATTATAAACAGATAGTTGAAGGCTTAAATATATTTATGTTCTGCTCATATTATTTTAAAAAATTAAAAAAAGCATGTAATTGTTTTATTTATTTTAATAATTTAATAATTTTTTATTAATTTTTAAAATGTAAATAATTTAATATATGTTTTAATATTTACATTATAATATTATATATTTATTTTTATATAATATAAATTACATAATATATATTATTAAATAATTAAAAAATAAATTGAGTCAAACAAGTTGAGCTAAGATCTTAGAAGTTAAAGCCAAAGCTTGATCTATTTTTTAAACAACAAACTTATTTTTTAGATTTAATATTTTTGTTTAAACTATCTCGCGCACATCAGAGGGCTTTCGAGTTTAAATGGATAACTCGAGTTATAGGCAAGTCTACTCAAAATCAAAGTGTCACTTTGATGCTATACGATAGAGGCTAAAGTATACAATTGACTCTTGAACCATATTATTTTTTTTTTTCCACTAAAGTGCTTAAAGAATTGATTAAATATATAATGTTAGTTAATAAACAACTAAATGTTAAGAACTATCCTAATGTCAATAATATAAGTGGTCCACCTAAGACCTTACTTATATGATTTATTTATTCAATAGGATTATTAAGAATCAAAATTTAGTCATTTTTAGATTAAAGTTTTGATTTTAAATGGATATTTTAATTATTTATTTAATAATAAATGTTGATAATGATTTTAAAATTTTAAATTAATAATTTAAAAGAATAGTTTTAATTATTTAATTAATTGACAACAAATGTTGATAATAAATTATTTTTCTCACAGCCTTTATTTTAAATTTGTATTACAATATAATCTTAATTTTAAATGAATAATTTAATTTATTTAATAACTAAAAATATAAGTTGGCTTAAATTAAATGTCGTTTAATGGCATATTAATGATTTTGAATATGTGAGTTAGTAATACATAGCATTGGACCGTTTAAAAAGGTAAACCTAAACCAAAATCCATAGTTGAAAAAAAAAATAAAACCGAAATATCATGTTATATTGGTTGAATAAAGAACTAGTGTATAATCTAATTCGGTCTATGTTACAAAATTGGGAGTTTAACAAAGGGTAAAAAACTTGTTGAACCGATTAAAAACTAACAAAAAAATCGGATTTAAACTTATTATTTTTATATTTTATTTTAAAAAATATTGTATGCAACGTAATTTGAAATTTTAACTTATTAGATCTAATATTAAAGGCTATATAATTTAACTAAACGTATGTTTTTATTAATTATTTATTTTATAATACTTATTTAATATTAAAATTATTTATTTAATATTTAATTTTATAATTAAATAATTTGGTTCAATTGATCTAACGGGTTTAATCCAATTTTTTAAACATCGTCAAAACCCTTACTTTTATCCTATTGAATATGATTTTTTTCCTAATAAAAAGGAATTTTCAAATCATTTGAAAAAAATTTAAAAGGGATATAGGTTTTAAAATGATAACCTAGTATAAGGTTTTGAATTTAATATATATAATAATAAGAGTAGGTCAAAATATTCTTATATATGGTTTAGATTATGATAAATTTATATAAGATTGAAGATGCTTCATTTTTTAAATTTAAAAATTAAAAATTTTAATGAATAAAATTATTTGATAAAAAATTTTTACATGTCATTTAATCTTATTTATCAAAATAAGTTAAATACAAATTAGCTTTATGTAAACAATGTTTAACAAGTAAGCATGTACCTTGTATGATTTGGAAAGTGATAACATGTTTCTATGTATATTAATTCTTGAATTATCATTTTAATCAATACAAAATCATTTTATTTCTCGTAGATTTATTTATTCCTACCAACTCGTAAAATCATCAAAGAAACACCACTTTCATTAATATAAATTTTTCGAGATATCGATCTCTTTTCTATATAAGATCAGCCTTTTTATACATAAATTTAGATGAGTTTTTACGAATTTGAGTAACGATTTCAGATAGTTAAGATTGAATTTGAGCAAAAACTTTTGTCTATATTTTAGATTGAATTGGACAAACAAAGAGAATATTTAGTAATATGAAACCTAAGCTCAAATTAAACTTGATCCATAAATACGTCTATGAAATAGCTAAAAGTCATCCTACAATAAGTTTAGGTCTTATTGGTCATTTTCTTAATATATGAATGACAACGGATTAAATATCTGTATTTTCTAATTTGCATGAGTGCTTTAAAATCAAAATTTATTTATTATCTTGTATTAGATGAACACATCACCATCTGAATCTCCATTAAATAAAATTATTCTCGAATATCCAAATCCCTAAAAAGGAAAAAAAAAACTAAATTTAATATGTAGCTAACTTTGAAAGCCTCTTTTCAAGAGCATAAAATTTTACGTTTTACAAATAAACAAATAACAAATTTAGATATCTGAATTTATTATATGCAAAAATAATATAAATTTGGATAAAAAATTTAAATATTCAAATCTAGTATCTGTGAAAGTAATATGAATTCAAATAATAAATATCCAAAAGTTCATAATCCGCTACGAATCAATAATATCCAAATATGCAAAAAGTGAATTGAATAACTACATATGTCCAAATCCACACTATCCATTACCATGTTATCCCTAATTTCATCTTTGATCATTTCCACTTCGCTGTGAACTCATCCAACACAAATTCAGAGCCATTCAAATTCCAACGTTTACCAAAAGACCTGGCTGTTTTAGCCTTTCTCCTCAAACACACCTTTAATCAGATAACCTCCTCCATTATTTACTAGACCTAGCATAAATGTTGTCGTATCTCACTTTTTTTTACGTCAATCATATAAATATAAATACAATATAAATTATTAAAAATGCATCAAAATTCTAAACATGAATACTGTAGATATAATAAACATCTCGAGCCAAGTGTTGTATTTTTGTACTATATACAAAATTACATTTAACAGTACCATCCAAATACCAAACAAAAAAAAAAAAAAAAAACTAGATATTTTGGCAAACTACAGAGTAAGACAAGTTATAGGAAACTAATAACTGAATGAAAGACTTATAGTTAAGTAAAATTAAAATACCATGAATTATTACTTATAAACATCAATAAAAGCCAATATATATATATATATATATATGATGGAGTTCTAATCTTACAAAATTGAGTTCTGAATTAAATACAATAACACTAAATTATAGACTAGATTAAGATTTACCATACTAATTGCACAAGGGAGACAGTTACATACGGGAGATCAAAAGCGGGATGGACCACGATGCTTCCTCCGCACCCATGACTGGCTGGAACAAGTCCAACTCTCCGTATCGCTCCAGCACACGCATCCTACAGTCCTCGGCAGCCATCAGTCCGGTTGAATATGCACCATGAATAGACCCTGGGTATCTCATACTTGTTGCCTCCCCAGCAAAGAATAGGTTGTCGACTGGTACCCTTAGCCTTTCATACAGTTCATGTGGCTTGCCTACTGCATCATAGCTATAGGAGCCAAGTGTATCGATGTCAGTGCCCCATCGCGAAATGAGATATTCGACCTATGGTTCAAGAAACATTAAAATTTACTTGGATTAATGGAAGCTTAAGGTGAAGTGAATACATAGAATATCATAATGTAAAAGTTTTCTAACTTATTAAAGCATCTATAATTGCTGGTGCAAGCTGACACAGACAAACACAGCTTATGCATCCTCAAGGATCCCACGTCAGTTTTTAGGAAGGAGCATCCTACAAAATTTAGAACACAATTTATCTTTGAGAAATTGGCCTACCGGTGCAGATGCCTTGGGAAGGATCTTCCTCAGTTGCATAAAAGCAAAATCCGCAGCAGCTTCATCAGACATTTTCTCAATATCTCGGGCCAGCTGCCCAGCAGGCATATATACGAGAACTGAATGACCTGTGGCCTTGTGAAGGTTTAGAAAGTAGCTGCAATCATAGGTTGTCTCGGCAACAACTCCCAGAAACTCAACATTAGGCCAAAACACCTTGTCAAAGTGCAAGACTATTTTGTTCTCAATCCCCACACCAAGGTCATCAATGGCTGCTTCCTTCCAATCAGGAAGCCTTGGTTCAAACTTGATGCTCTTGGCTTTTAGCACACCTAGAGGAATGGCGATGACAACAGCATCTGCCACAAATATAGTTCCATCTTCCACGGTAACCTTCACTCCGTTGTAACGCCTCACTATTTTTGTAACCCTGAGGACAAATTACATTACAACAATAAACATTAACTGATAAAGTCACATCCATGCTACTGCACATAAAAACTGATGAACTAATTATTCAAGTGAAATTACCTGTGGCTCAAACGGATGTCAAGACCTTTGGCAAGAGTGTTTATGACGGGAAGATAGCCCCTGACCATGAGCCCGTGACCACCAGGTAACAGCTCTTCCTGCAGATATAAGAAAATAGAAACAGAAATTGTAAAAATTAAAGAAGATTTTCAACCAACGAGTACATTGTTTAACTTCTTAAGTTGCTTAATTATGAAGCCCCTCGACTACATATCTCATTTTCATTGACAGATTTTCATCCATCTAGAAAATAAGATATTGAACCCTCATGTGTTCAACATTTAAATAATATTCTCGACCTCCAGTCCACATTTGAGTTCCTATTGTTTGCAAACATCTCCCACAAATTTAATTTTTTTGTGCCCCAATGAAGAAGTTTGATAAAGATGCTAAGTTAATGAACCACAAAAACTCAAAACAATTGTAATAAAACCGCAAATTTCTAAGTGTGAAAACCTGCCTGGTCCCAGCCTTTAAGTGAGATAGTATCAGCATCTGCAGCAAACCAACCTTCCATTCGGCATAAGTACCACTGAAGTACCTTATGTGCAAGCCCTTCCAACCTGTAGATTAACGAAGAATTTTTTTTTTTTTGAAAATTCACTTTTTCTAAGTCATAAACTGGGAAATCAAGAAAAACATATGAATTTAACAGAGCAATGTTTGATTAGACCTTAATTCCGGTCTTCTTCCAAAAACAATTGAGAAAGCACGACTTATAGACATGTCTTCACTGTACTCTTGTCTCACTTTATCGGTCTGAAATATCCCGTAACAAAAACCGATGCAGTAAATCAGATTAGAACACTCATAGCCACCAGCAAAAAGAGCATTCTAAGCTATGGGGGTCTAAATAATGATACCCACTAGAGAGACTTAAACCGATAAATAAACAACACTTACCTCCTTCAAAATGCACTCAAATGCTTCTCCAACCTTGGTTACCAACTCCTGTGGAACTTGATGTCCATCCATGTCAAAGAGCGCATAGCTGCAAAGAAGAGAATCACATTTTCACCAAAACCAACCATTTATGGCGTGATGAAATGTACAATGTCATCGTGGAAACAAACCTTTGCTTAGAAATAAAAACATGTATTCCAGTTAAGCTAAACCACTTACCCATTAAATAACTTATTTTTTAAATAAATTTCTTCACCCACATAATGGGTGTGCCAAAAGCTACTATAATTTATTTTTCTCTTTTAAAACATACACTTTTTTTTCTTTCACCTACAGAATTGGTCTGCATATTTCTAATAGATTAAAAAAATGGTAAAAGTAGCATTAGACATAACCAACAAGTAGAATCAAAGTCTAGGCATTTGAGTAACTGTTGCTCACCTCTCCAAGTCATGGTCATACAACACAGAGTTGTCACCGCTAGTCCGGTAAAGGGGAAGTCCAAGTCTACCAATCATCGGTGCCAAGGGATTTTCTTTGGAAACTCCATGCAACCTGAAGGATTTTTTTTAATTTTGGGGGGGGGGGGAGGGGGGAAGAATTAAAAATAAAATTTATTTATGCATGTTAAGTAACGAACAATTTACAATTTTACATTTATCTATTAAATTTATAGATAAAAGAATGAGATAAACAGAAACTACACCACGATGCGCCAAGGTCAACAGGGAAACCAAATGAGTAATTGGTGTGAACTCGACCACCGATTCTATCCCGGGATTCTAACACCATAACCTAAATACGAAACACACAAACTCTATCAGATTTTAAGAAACAAAAAATAACAGAAAGTTGAAAGACAAAAGATTCCATCTCCCAACTCGAAAGGGGGACCTAATGCCCAGCATTTGATTTTGTTATGTTACAACTTACAAGCATCAGGTTCGAATCTTGAAAAGGGAAACAACATGATTTATTGGACGAGACATAGTTAACTCATGGCCCAATTGATTGTCACAAATAAATAAATTCTTACAAACATACATACGTGCATACACATATACATACATAATATAACAAAAAGTGAAAAGCTTCATGGGTTTGACTATTTGAAAGAAGACCAAGTGTCAAGGATTTTGTGACCTGAAATGAGGCTTCATGGAGAGCATGTGCAGCGGCAATTCCTGCCATTCCAGCACCAATCACGAGCACAGATGGTGATCTTGTTTGACTCCTCGCCCCATTAGAATAGCAAAGACCTTCACAAATAGTAACCCTAAATTTTATTTTACTCAAACAACAATAAGAATAGGAGGAACATCAGCATCAGCTACTGCTTTCAGCAGCCAATATCAAGAAAATAACCACAAAATTACTAAAACAAAAGGAAAAAAATCCTTATTTCATCAGCAACGACCTCAAAGAATCATCCTTCAGATGTTTGCTGTCCCATTCTTTCCTTACGTGACTCACTAACGCCACCCTTCAATTCCCCCATTTCCCCAGCTCCCGTGCACATGGCACAGTTATATTTCACTTTTTTTTTCAAGATTTTTATATATTTAAAAAAAATTTAAATATTCATAATTATTTAAGAAAAATGAAGAGTTAGCCAATTCATAATTTAAGAATGTGATCAAACATTCAAAAATAAAATATTTTATTTGCAAGAATTACTTCAACTATGCGAGGTGGGGGGAGGGAGCAACTTTACTTTTAAGTAATAATTAAAAAAATGAAGAAAAAGGTCGACGCAAGAACGTCCGACAGACACCAACTCAAAATGTCAGATTATCGCTTCGTATGTTAATATATTAATATGGTTCCATGTTCTCATATGAGTCACGGCGTCAGATAAGCTGTATTTTAGTTGAACTAAACTAAACATAATAATAATAATAATAATAA
>JBBYHO010000021.1:1356943-1389146 GCA_038382025.1 Adansonia gregorii
ATATATATATATATATGCATTTATTTATCTTCTACACTGCTCTCTGAATACTCTTCTGCTGTTGTTTCTCTTTCATATTTTTTCCCTTCATTTTTGTTTCTAGGGTTTTCTCTATCCTTTTTCGTGGAATATTAAGATAAAAGTATAGATTTAACTATCAATACAATGTAATATTATAATTTTTATCTAAGATTTAAATTATTTTTTATTATTAATATATTTATACTTATAATAAACATGTATGTTAAGATAAAAACGTATGAATGTTACTGTAAGTTAAAATCTTCGAAACATATCATCATACTGAATATCAGCAGAAAAAGAAAGCAGCAATCCCGAAAATACCAAGAAAACAACGAATCATACTTCATAGCAGAAGAAAAAAATTAAACCCAGAAATATGAACCACATTCCAATTCCCCAACCAAAAAAAAAAAAAAAAACTGTCGTGGGCAGCTTCCAACCCAATCTTCACCAGCACTCTTTAACTCTTAACTGCCATTAGAATTAAGAAGGGTCTCTCTCCCTCTCTGTCTCTCTGTCTCTCTCTCTTCTTTTTCTACCATAAATTTGTGATAATGATGGTAGAGATAAAGATACTGAAAGATAATTAGGGTAGGTGATGGTGATAGTAAGTTGTCAGAGATAGATAAATAAACTTTTTATTTTATTATTTTTAAGAAATGATTTATTACAAGTATTAAAATTTCAATTTAAATTAAAAATATATTTTTTATTGTAAAATAAATATTATTATAATTAATTTTATTAAATCAATAACGAAAAAAATTAAAATCACAGAAGAAAAATCATAATATCGTATTACAATAACTATTTAAATCTCTTTAGTTACTAAGGCTACTAGATACCGTTAAACTTAGGCCACTCCTCTTCGTTATTTTTTAATCAATTATTTTTTAATACAAAATAAATCATTATTTATAAACATAAGAAGTTGTAATTAATAAATAAATTTTACACATTATTTATAATAATTAATTTATTAAAAAAAATAATGGATTGAATCTTAATTGCAAAACTTTATCCAACCAATTTTTTCTTTAATGATTGAAACTAATCGGATTGATGCCATCAATGTCTTCATTGATTGATAATGAAGCAGGCATATGTTTTTCAAAAATGGTATAAAGGAATAATCCATTTTCATCATTCTTTACTTCTTTTCTTTTTTTATTGCAAAAAGGCTTACCAATGTCTGGCTTTATTTGCAAATTAATTTAGTAAGCAATTTTCCCATCAAAAGAAAAAGGAAAAGTAGTACGATTGGATTGAATTATTTGATTGAATAAATGAAAACATTCAAACAATTTTGGAAAAAGGAAAAAAATATATATATGCTCACTCCTTATTGCCCAAAGCAATGAAGGGTCTTAAAAAGAAAGAAGCACATTGCATTAGAGCAACAGTTTCGTCTTAATATTTTAAATAAAATTATAATACGTGAACGAGTACTTAAATTATCAAATTTAAATAGTATATTATCTCTATTATACTTCATCATGAGTCCACTATGATTTTGATCACTTGTAGAATTATAAAGAAAATATTATTTCGGGTTTAACGTGACTTTAATTGTTTTAATTAAACATTTAGAAATTAATAAAGTTCAAGAAAAATATATCCAAAAACTAGAAATCTGATTAATTTTCTAGTCTTGATTTATTTGCTTTAATTGACGTCCATGTAGGAGTAAGAAATGTCGCTTAGTATTCAATTAAAATGCAAACGCATAGACTATCGTTGGTCATTTCCATAGCGTTAGACTTATCAAACACGAAAAACAATACAGAAATGACATATTTAAAAATATAGAATTAGTGTAATGAATCCGATATGAAACATTTAAATATGATTAATAAGGCACTTTGATATTAGTAATTTATGTCGTGTTCATATTTACGTAATAGGTTTAATAAATGTGTCAAATTAAGCAATATTCATAACTTCGTTGAAAAAGGATTGTATGAAATAATTATTCTATGTCAACATATAACTTCCATAATCATGCCATGTAATCATTTTCTTTTAAAGAATCAACTAATTATCGTACACTAAATATAATAATTAAATGATAAATATATCTACTTCAGTAAATAATTATTCTAATAAAAAGTTGATTTTTTGAAATGTATGCTAACATGGTATTATCATTTCACACAATCCTTTCTATAAGTTAAAAAGTAAATATAGGGTGAGGATGAATAAATTCTAAGAGTGGATCAGGCCTAGTTAAAGTCCAAAGAGGTAAATAAAAAGCCTTCCAATTTTTTTCACTGACCTTGGAGAAGGCCCATATATATCTAAAGTCTCCATAGCCCAGTAACTCCCATCTCCGGCTCCCCATGAAGGCCCAAGTATTTGAATTGGTAACTGTAACTATAAATCTGATGCTTCGTGTATACATATTATGTCTTAGAGATAGCAATTAATAGTGAGGATTTTGCTATTTGCAATTATTTGATCCCCTGTTGTTGCGGATTTAAATTGTATAATTATTATTTATATAAGATTTAAAGTAAATATAAATATAAATTTTTAGATATTCATTATTTAAATCGGGACTAATCTTATAAATAATGAATTCAAAATCTAAATTAACTATTTAAATTGGTATTACATTTGCAGATAATAAATTTAGATATTTGAATCTATAATTTATTTATTATAAAATATAAAAAAATATTATACTTATGGAAAAAATCAAACTTGGCTTAGGAGGTTAATTACTCACTAAATATTTTTAAAGGACTCAGATATTCGACAAACTATGTTATTTAATTTGGATAGTTATATGTAAATAATAAATAAATTTAAATTTTAAAATAATTATATAAAATCGGATTCAAATATTATAAAAAAAATTACAAATATTCAACTTGCTGCTCTATCTCTACGCGTTTAATGATTTTTTTAGGTTAAATGTATAAATTGTTAATGTTGATAAAAATCGTTAATATTTGGTCTCCATAGTTAATGTCTCATCGTTGCTTGCATTTTTAACGATTTGAAATTTAATATAATAAATTATTTTATTATCTTCTTCGTTGCAAGAAATTAAAATTATAAATTTCATTGTAATTAAAATCTTAACGTTTTGAAATAATTCATATTCTGTTTAATTTTTAATTGGCAAAGGTCGAAATATATATATATATATATAAAGTACTTGTTTTTTTTATAATAAGCCGGATATCGAATAACTGAAGCAAGTTTATTTTAATAACTTTAGAAATTGGATTTATTCATTTATTTTTCAATTTAAAGATATAATAATTACAATAAGATAAACTTCTTCCATGAAAAAAATATATATAGAACGTTTTTTTTTATATTTTTATACAGTTTGAGAGTATATTTGAGTATTATTTTAAGATATTTTAATATAAATAACAAAAATAATAAAATAATTTATTATATTAAACTTTACATATGTTAGTGACAGATCTGCTCATGGATCGGGTCGGGCTTAATTTGGTTTGTACTTGAGCATGATATTAACATTAAATATGCTTATCCAAACCCGACTTAGCCCGAAATATAGGCTTTGAATTTTGTCTAAGTCACATGTATTTGTAAATAGATAATTCAAGCCCATTAGGCCCACCCATATTATTTTTTTATAATTTATTTTTTAAAAAAATATATTTTTAATATTTAATATTTATTAATCTAATAATTTTCTTTTATTAAGTTTATAAATATAAATGATTTAACTTACTTTTTAAAACTTACACTATAATCTTATGTATATATATTATTTATATGACAAAAATTATATAATATATAAAATACCAAATAAATATATATTATAATAGTAAAATGGGCTAGGCTGAGCCCGACTCAAGCTTTGAAAGTTGGAGCCAAGGCGCCAATCCATTTTTTAATCGGGCCTAATATTTTTATCTAAACCCTCCCAAATATCAGGTCGGCCTTCGAGCTTAAATGGGTAACCTAACCTTTGAACAGGTTTTTATAGAATAGGAATAGATAAAGTTAAATAAATATATAGCTTTATTATAAGAGATTTGATTAGATTATATTACACAATAGGAATAGACAGTATATAAACTTGATTATGCCAGATTTGATTAGATTTTAACCTTTTATTTTACCTCCTATTTTATAATCATAATCATGTATATAAACACCTATTTATTTGATAGGCTTGATTATAGAAGATTTGATTAGATTTTAACCTTTTATTTTAACTTCCTATTTTATAATCATAATCATGTATATAAACAACTATTTATTTGATGAATAAAAAAATATATTTTCTTTTATTTTTTCATGGTATTAGAGCCACCTCATCTCTAAAAAAAAAAAACTAATTCTACGTTTTTTTCTGCCTTAGTGAGCAAAATAGATTTTATTAGGATCACCCTTATAAAGTGGCTTCATTAGCATAGACAGTACCTGAAAATTGGTGGTTCTTTATTTCAAAAGATCAAATGGTTGAAGTAAAATCTATGTCTGTCATTGATATGATTTTGGTGATGTCAAAATTCATCGATAAAAAACTTAATGGATCTAATTTTATTGCTTGGAGTAAGAATGTTCATATGTATTCACGGAGAATTAAGAAAGATAATCATATGACTGATAATCCCTCAGCTGATAATATAAGGCAAATATGGTTAAGAGATTATGTCCATCTATTTTTGCAGCTAAAGAATTCTATTTGACAGTGATGTAATTAATTTAATTGATCATTGTGAATATGTTAAGAAGTTAATAGATTATCTTGAATTTTTGTATTCCGACAAAGGGAATATTTATCATATCTATGATGTGTGCAAAAGCTTTCACTGTACAAAACAACATGATCAATCTTTTATAGCCTATCTTATGAACTTTAAATTTAAGAGGAACTTAACGTTTTATTACCATTTAGTTCTGATACAAAAGTTCAACAAACTTATAAGGAGCAAATAGCGGTAATGAGTTTTTTAGTTGGTCTTCAACCAGAGTTTGACACAGTTAAGTCTCAGATTTTCTCTAGTCCAGAAATTTCCTCTCTAGAAGAAACTTTCACCAAGATCTTCTGTACTAAGAATAGTAAGCTAGTTGGTTCACCTCAAGCCAACAGTGTTCTTGTAAACCATAAAGGTGAACTGGGGCGCTCTTTCAACAAAAAGCAACGAAGGTTTTAGCTCTAGCAACAGAGAAAATCACGGTTAGGATTTAGTAGGAGTTGTATGCTATTACTACCATGAACTAGGACATAAAAAGCACGCATGTGGAAAATTACAAAAATTGACCACAGAAGAATTAGTTTGCTCATGTTGCAACTGATATAACCCTATCCTCTGATAAAACTATTATGGTCTCTATAGATGAATTTGCCAAATTTTCCAATTATCATGAAATATTAAAGTCTTTATCTCAATCCATCATTGCTATCACTAAATCAGGTAATCTAACTCAATGTTTTCTTTCCTTCTCCTCAAAGGAGGTCATTGACTCTGGTGCCACAGATCATATGATAGCAATCCTAATTTTTTTCCATTTTTCAGCCACATACTCCTACTACTAGTGTTACTTTAGCAGATGGGTCCGCTTTCTGTGTACTTGGTTTTGGCACTGTTAATCCAACTCTATATCTTTATTATCTATCCTAAGTCTTCGACAATTCTTTTTTAATTTAATTTTTATGAGTAAACTTACTCAAAATTTGAATTGTTGTATCTCATTTTTCCCTCATCACTATTTATTTTAGGATCTTGTGTCGAAGAGGATTATTGGTAGAGAACATAAATCAGGTGGTCTTTACATTTTAGATACTCATGTGCTTAGATCTGTAGCCTATTTTAATGTTCTCACTCCATTCAAAGCTCATTGTCGGTTGGGTTATCCATATTTACCTTTAGGTAAACAATTATGTCCTTAATTTTCCAGTATGTCTATCTCAGATTGTGAATCCTATCAATTTGCCAAACATCATCGTCTATCTTCAAGTCCAAGAGTCAATAACGAGCTAGTTGTCCTTTTGAGTTAGTCTATTCTAATGTTTAAGGTCTTTGTCCTTTTGTGTATAAAACTGGCTTTCGATATTTTGTTACATTTGTTGATGATTATTCTCGTGTAACTTGGGTTTATCTAATGAAAAATCGTTTCGAATTATTTTCTCGCTTTACTGCTTTTTGTACTAAAATCAAAACATAATTTAAGGCTTTCATGCTTACACTGAGAAGTGATAATACCAAAAAAAAAAATCTTATCTCAATCATTTCAAACTTACATGATTCAAAATGGTATTCTTCATCAAACATCTTGTTTTGACATACCTTCTTAGAATAGAGTAGCTGAAAGAAAAAATAGATATATCCTTGAAACAATTTAAGCTCTTTTGTTTCAAATGCAAGTCCCTAAACCTTTTTGGGCAGATGTAGTCTCTACAGCATGTTTTTTGATTAATCGTATGCCTTTCTTTGTTTTTCATGGTTAGGTTCCTTACAACATTTTTTCCTAACAAACCCTTATTTTCTATTAAACCTTGAATCTTTAGGCGTACCTGTTTTATTCGGGATGTTTGTCCTCAAATTGCCAAATTAGATCATAAATCCCTTAAATGCGTCTTCCTTGGTTACTCTTGTATGCAAAAGGGATATGATTGTTACTATCCTGATCTGAACAGGTACTTATGTCTACTGATGTCACCTTTTTTGAAAGTACTAGATTCTTTACTACATCTTCCTCATTAAAACAGGATGAAGATGCTGATTGGTTAGTCTATATTGTAACAAGTACAATTCATATGGTTTCTACTCCAAACCAGACATCACGACCACTTATTCACCATGTGTATTTTAGGAAACAAGCTCCCACTCCTTTATATCCTGTACCAATCTCCACTTTCTCATCAGATCCCATAACCACTGATCTTGATCTTCCTATTGCCCTTTGCAAAGGTAAACGTCAATGCACTTATTTTATTTTTTCTTTTGTGTCTTATGATATTTTATCACCTTTTTTGCTTTCTTTTATTGCCTCCTGACTCTCTCACTACTCTCAAAACCTTCAATGAAACTTTATCCCATCTAGGTTGGAGTGATGCGATGATAAAGGAGATGAATGCATTAAATGTGAATGGTACATGGAGTTTGGTTAATTTACCTACAGGAAAACATGCATTAAGTGGAAAACAATGTTCACTGTGAAAGTTAACTCGGATAGATCGGTGGCTCGTCTTAAAGCCTGTTTAATAGCTAAAGGCTATGCTCAAACTTATAAGGTGGACTATTCTAATACGTTTTCACCACTTGCTAAAATAACATTTGTTCGAGTATTTATTTCTTTGACTGCCACATACAATTGGTTATTATATCAACTAGACATCAAAAATGCCTTCCTACATGGCGATCTTCGAGAAGAAGTTTACATGGAGTAACTGTCTGGGTTTGTTATTCAATGGGAGTCTGGGAAGGTATGCTGCCTTCACAATTCCTTGTATGGGTTGAAACAAAGTCCACAGGCTTTGTTTGGAAAATTCAATAAAGCTATTAAGATATTTGGGATGAAGAAAAGTAAGTCAATCACTTGATTTTTCTATAAGCATTCTGAGTCATAGCATTATTCTTTTGGTTGTATATGTAGATGACATTGATATCACTAGAAGTGATTCTATGGGGATTTCATCGCTTAAGAATTTCCTTCATACCCAATTTCACACAAACGACGTTGGAAATTTAAAATATTTTCTAGGTATTGAGGTGACAAGAGGCAAAAAAGGTGCTTTTTTATCTTAACGAAAATATGTGGTTGATTTATTGAAAGAAACAGAAAACCTGAGAGCTATACCATGCAGTGCACCAATGCTTCCCAATTTATGTTTTACAAAAGATGATGAATTATTTGCCCATCCTAAGCGATATAGAAGATTGGTTGGGAAGTTGAATTATCTTACATTAACTCGACCTAATATTACATATTCCATTACTGTTGTCAGTCAATTCACGTCCTTTCCAATAGTTCATCATTAGGTAGCTTTAGAACAGATACTGTGCTATTTAAAAGAAGCTCCTAGGCGAGGAATATTGTATGAAAATCATGGGCATACTCATATTAAGTGTTTCTTTAATGCAGACTATGCAGATTCTAAATGGATAGAAGATCCGTAATAGGTTATTATGTCTTTGTTGTAGGAAACCTAGTCTCATGGAAAAGCAAAAAGTAGAATGTTATGTCTCAATCAAGTGCAGAATCAAAATATAGAGCAATGGCACAATCTACATGTGAAATAATATAGGTATATTAGTTTTTAACTGAAATTGGAACTAATATGTCATTGTAAGCAAAACTGTGGTGTGATAACAGAGTTACACTTCATATTGCATCTAATCATATATCTCATAAACGAACAAAGCACATTGAAATTGACTGCTACTTCATTCGTTAGAAAATACAGTATGGCTTAATCTCTACAGCACATGTGAAAACTGAGGAGCAACTAGGAGATATTTTCACAAAAGCTTTGAATAAGGTTAGAGTTGACTATCTTTGTAAAAAGCCGGGCATGATTAACATCTATGCTCCAGCTTGAGGAGAGTGTTATAGAATAAGAATAAACAAAGTAAAAAATATATATAGCTTGATTATAAGAGATTTAATTAGATTATATTATAAAATAAGAACAAATAGTCTATAGGCTTGATTATAAGAGATTTGATTAAATTCTAACTTTTTATTTTAACTTTCTATTTTACAATCATAATTATGGATATAAATACCTATTCATTTAATGAATTAAAAAAATATATTTTTTCTTTCCTTTAACAGAGGCAAAGTTAGTGATCAAATAGTTACAAAGTTATATTAACAATAAAACATTAAAAAATTAATGTTGATGATTAAATTAATGAAAATTTTAAAATTACAAAATTAATTGATAAAAAAATGTAGATATTTTTACTTATTTACTTTTTATTCTTAATTAAAATTTATAATGTTATGTCAAATGATGTGAATTTAGTTACTTTTCATTAAAAATTAGAAGGGTGAGATTTAAAATTAGATATCACTAATCTTTTTTTTATAAGGTTAAGAATTAGATAGAATTTTAATAAGATTTTATAAGAGAATAAAAGAAAAATTATCAGTAATTTAAAAATATTTTTCTTCTTATATATTATAACTAGTTTCGACCGTGATTAAGTTGCAGTTCAAATATTTTAGATAATTTAGTTTAGTTTGAGAATCAAATTTTTATTTTTTTTATTTAAGTTTAGTGTGGACAGAAAGCTTCTATTCTTATTTAAAAATATATTAAAAATTTATTTTTATATTAATCTTTTATATTTTTATAATTAAATTTTAATAAAAATATTTTATTAATAAAATAATAATTCAAGTCGAATTAATTTAAATTAAAAGTATTTTATTTAATCTCAACTCAATACGAATCAAATTATATTAAATAATCTTTGAATAAATTTTAATATTAAAAATATCTAAAAATTCGATCGAATAAAATTATGATATAAATTTTTTTCATATTAAATAAAGATATTTTTATTAATAAATATAGTTTACATCAAACCCATTCAAATTAAAAATATATCTAAAGCCTGAATTGAATGGGTAACGGGGTATTAGACACGTGTAGTCAGTACATCAGAGTCCAAATTGATGGTCTATGATTTTTTTTAATAAAAAAACCACACAAACCGTATAGAGAGAACTTTACACAAAAATATAAGAGGAAAAAACATACCTTCAAACTTCATAGTTCACAAGTAGCTTTCAGTCTCTCTTTACTCTTTCCCAGTATTTTCTTCCGCTTCTTCCCCTCTCTCCCTGCAACTAAAAAGTACAAAAAAAGCTGTGCCAACCCTTCAAAAGGACTCTCATTTTCCCTCTAAATCTTCAACATTTCCCAGTTTTCAGGTACCCTCTTATTCCCTTTTTTCCTCAGATCTTTTTTATTTTCTTCTGTTTTGCCATCCCTTCTTTAATCTTCAATGGAATTTATTTTCTTTTGTTTTTTACTTGGTGGGTATTTATTAAATTTTTGTTTTTTGTAGTTATTTGTTTGATCAGTCATTGTAAAGTTTTTTTTTTAAATTAAAAACTTGAGTTTTAGTTATGGGCTTTTTATGTTCTTTTAGTTTATAGCCATAATGTTGCCTAAAAATGTTGGTTAACTTATTATAAGTTGTTCTCTTTTCTTCAATGGGTATTTTTCTTTCTTTTTTTTCTTTTAGTTTTAAAGGTTTGGGTTTTTTTTAAAAAAAAAAAAATTCTTGCTGGTTGGATCCAAGGAATGTGTTACCTTTTCTTCAAAGATCTAGTTTGTTTTATTTTGTATTGTTTATAGATGAATCTTGGCATAACGCCATCAATTTAGGATTTTCATGAGAATGCAGCAGTCTATTCTTAGAGAATGTAGGTAACATAGTGTAAATTAAGCCCTTTTATGATTTTATTGTTCTTTATAGTTTGAAGTTTTAATAACTATTTAGGCACATTTTAGCAATTTATAATGCTATGCTTTTTATTTTTATATTTTTAATTTTCGGGTTTTGTTATTTCAGCTTGCATTTCTATAGGTTTGGTACAGCTTTCTTTCATTTAAGGTTGAATATATGTTCTACTAGTGATTTATTTATGGTGCTTTCTTTCAGCGATGGCATTGGAAACAGCAACCCCTCAAGCTACTCCCAGTGCCCAAGTTGTCGGAAATGCTTTCGTCGAGCAGTATTACCACATTCTTTACAACTCTCCAGAATTGGCTCATAGGTTCTATCAAGATTCAAGTGTGATTAGCCGGCCGGACTCCAATGGTCTGATGACATCGGCCACAACCATGCAAGTAAGCTCCTTGGTTTGTGTTATTACTTCTCAATCTTGTTGTTTTAGTTGGTTCAAAGATTTTCTGATCATCAATGCTTGTTGTTAATCTATAGCATGATATAAATTCCTATAATTTGCTTGAATCTATATGCGGTGTACTTTTGCATCGCCAAATGGTATTTTATTAGCTTCTGTGTGGTTAAAGGTATAATACAATGTTTTTCATTTAGATGGTGCAAATTTGAGCATTGCGCTCGATTTATGTTCTTTATCAATAAACTGTTGTGGATTGTAAGTTAGGTTAGGATACTTCTAAGGATAACATCATGTCATAGAAGTAGGGTTCTTTATTTTGGAAATAAAATTTGTTTTATGCTTGACACATTTTAGCTTAATGCTTGGCTTATTACTCTTCTTCTAGTTTTCGCCAAAAATTCTTGCATTATGTGCTGAAAAATGTCTCAAATTTCTGGTCATCGTAATATTCTTCACTGATTTACAATGTTGTCCATTCATCTTGTAAAACTTGGATGCAGAGTAGTCAATTTGGTAAACGTGAGAAATTAGTCACTTCGCTCACACTGCTCTAGCTCGCTCTTTCCCCCCCTTTTTCCTTTAAACGTGTTTGTTTCTTTTGGAAGTTGAAACTGCGATATTAGCATCCTTTTCTAGATTTCTGTAACAAAAAAGGTTTAATTTTTCTTGTGTTATAATTGCCGTCAGTATCATATGGTGCAAAGAAATTCCAATATTATTTTTCTTGAACAGGATATTAATGAGAAGATTCTTTCCTTCGATTACAAAAACCATAAGGCTGAGATTAATACTGCTGATGCTCAGAAGTCTTATAAGGAAGGGGTAACTGTACTAGTAACTGGATGTCTAACGGGCAAGGATAACTTGAAGAGAAAATTTGCACAATCGTTTTTCCTTGCTCCCCAAGACAATGGGTACTTTGTTCTAAATGATGTGTTTAGGTATGTAGAAGATGGTGAACCCTTGGAGAAACATAGAGTTAATGGTGTTCACGATGCTCCTAGAGTGCCTTCAACACCCGAACCTGGTAAACTGACATTGTTTTCTTATTTCTTATTTTCTTTTGTTTAATTGATATTTCTTTCAATATTCTTTTAATTTTGCTTACAGAGCCTACTCAAGTTCTGGATCCTTCTGCACTGGATCCGGCAACTGCTCTTATGGAAGAGAATGAAAATGTTGCTGAGCAAGTTAATGAGTCATCAGACCGGGAAAGACAGTTTGTTAATGACAAAGAGGCCATTTTGGAATCCCAGTCTCATTTAAATGCTGATGATATTCCCATCGTCATTGAATCAGGTTCTTCTTCAGCCCAAGAGGATAGTGCAAAGAAATCTTATGCATCAATTGTGAGTTTCTAAGTGAATATGGTTCTGTTTGCCTGAATTTGCATACATTTGTTTGTTTAAGTTTATCAGTTATTGCTGTAGGTGAAAGTACCCAAAGGAGTTCCAGGGCCAACTCGAGTCTATGTGCCTTCTAATACTAAAAGATTGACACCCAAGAAAACAGAGAACCAGCCGCTTGTGTCTGCGGCACCTGCTCCCCCTGAAGCATCTGCACCTTCTAGCATTGATGCCCACGAGAGTAACAATATTCCTGAGGAAGGTATTTCGTGTTTGTGCGTGTCTTTTTTTTTTAGCAAAAATAAACTGTCGAAGTACCTTTGAGTGAATAAGAAATATATGATGTTTCTTTACTTTGATCATGTCTGAACTGAAATGATCTTACAATTCTTTCGGTATGAGTAACCATGTGTTAACTATATTTAACTCGCAGTCGAGGGCCATTCCATTTACATTAGAAACTTGCCCTTCTATGTGACACCTGCACAGCTAGAGCAGGAGTTTAAAAAGTTTGGACCAATCAAGCGAGAGGGTGTCCAAGTTAGGAACAACAAGGTTGATTGTTGCTTACGCATCAAATGAATATATATTATATTCTCTTTCACTTACCATTCATTTGTTGATATTTTGATATTCTGTTTCTTCAGCAACAGGGGTACTGTTTTGGCTTTGTTGAATTTCTGTCTTTGAGCTCCATGAATGATGCAATTCAGGTATGTTGTTTTTTTTGTATGCATCAATAGAATGTTTCGACTTTATCAATTTCTTTGAGTCTATTCTTGGAGCAAGCATCGATTATCCAAGTTGGGAGCAAATCGACCTTTTCTATAATCTTTTTTTCCCCAAATTACCTTGCATTGGCAATATACCCAAAAAAAAGAAAAATCAGTACTCTAAAAATTGTTCGAAAATCATTGCTTGTTGCATTGTATTGATTATGCTGCTAACTTGGTTCTTCCCTATTTTCTTCGGTTGAATCCTAATCATTTGTGAACTAATATGCAAATGCTTTCTTGTCCTCTGAGTGTCCATATCTCATTTATATTTTTGTTCTCTGCCTCTTCCTCTGCCTCATTTGCATGCATGTACAATGCCAAGCTAGAGATGGCATTACCAAAACCTTTTCATCAGTTATTTATTTAAACATGTAGTCTCTTCATCTTAAGTGCTTGAAACTTACAATGCATGGTAACTTCACATGCATACAGCAAGATCTCGATTGGCTGAGCTTATCCTTATCATGATCTGTTTTTATCAGATGACACTTTAAGCATTGTGCATGATTCTTTATAGGGGTCTGTATTACTATAATTTCATATATAGCTAAAAGATATTGGATTGCTTGAAATGATTCTTACGAATGTGTACACCCGCATCTATTCAAACCTTCTACGTCACATCTAGTACATTCACTCATAGTTACAATATGTTTCTTGGACTGGGGTGGTGAATGTCAGATATGAGTTTGTATTTTAATAGGGGCATGCTCAAATTTTTTTTTGAAGTTTTTTTTTCTTCTTATATTTGGAGGATCATAAACCCCTCCCCTTCCATACCTGTTAGACACGTGTGGGCACGGGTATTTTAATAAAAATTAGGAGTCCAGGCAACATTGCCTACAAATGCTATACTTAAAGTGTCATCCGTTGCTTGAAACTTAGGTACTGAACTTTTAGTTTTACTGAGTACCCCTAAATCATGGTGTTGACATTCTATTTGAAGTTTACATTTTAGGGCATTGGTCTTATTGAGTAATTAACTTTACTATTCAGGCTTCACCAATTACAATCGGAGAGCATCAAGCTGTTGTCGAGGTAAAGAGAACTTCAACTAGAGGTAAGTAAAAATGTCTACAAACTTATCTGTTGGCTCCGTTTTTATTAATTAAAAATATGAAATTTATGCTTGAAAACTCTACATATTATTTAGACTCGGAAAAGAAATGGAAATGATGTGAATCGCTTTTCTATGATTAACATCGATACTGAATGCATTGTGAAGGTCAACCTTATCTGATGAAGTTGTTTCATGCTTGCTGTTTCTTACAGTTGGTATCGGTAGAGGTAGTTTCCCTTCCAGAAGAGGAGGGTTTCGAAGCGAGAGTTTTAGGGGACGAAACTATGGTGGTAACCGAAGCTTCGGAAGAAATGAATATGCAAACCGAGGTGAATTTTCCGGTCGACCTAGGGGTTCAGCTGGGCGTGAAGGGAGAGGGAGAGGTAACCGTTCGAGTGGACCTAACCAAACATTGACTTCTACTTAACCCCCACTCCCAGAGTGACGTTATTTTTCTTCGTCAAAAATTTTCCTTTCGAAAGGGTTAGTGCTCGAGAATCCGGAGGAATCAGAGTTAGTGACATTTAACCTTAGCAATTGAGTTTTTGACAAGGGAACAAATGTTTGGAAATGAATCGAATTAAAGCAAAATGTTAATATTGAAATGGCAGTTGTTGAACCTTTAGAGAATTTTTTGTTTAGGGCTAATTGTTACCATTGACAAACTTTTTAAGGTCTATCATTCCTCCAGATGTTCATTTAACTTATAAAATTTTACATTTGTTGGAAATCACCGAGAGATTTTTCCTTTTTTTTTTTTTTCAATTTGGTAAGCCGTAAGAGATTTAACCCAAACTTCAAAATACATTAGATTGTTTCCTTCTTCTATTTATTTATCTTTTTGGTTTATTAATTAGGTATATTTTGTCCTTTTTTTTTTTCGGTACAAGAAAAGCAACGACATTGTGATAATAAATTAGGAAAGGGGGAAGAGATACTTTGACATGAACCCCAACTCAACGTGTTATTTTGATGTACTTTTAGACATTAGGTTAAGAGGATGTTGGCATATTTAGTTTTCTTAATAGTTTAAGTGGATGACCGTTCAACGAGAATGATACGTTAGATTTAATGATTTTTTAACATATGTTTACTCACGATGTAAAAAATGATATAAACATGATATAAATATAAAAATATATTAAAAAATATATATAATTAATTATTAATATATTAAAATTTTTATAAATATATAATTATAATATGAGAAAATATATAAAAATAATACAAATAAATAGTTAGTTTAGGGTACGTGGGTTGCATTGTCTTTTGCCTTTTTTAAAGTCCATTTTTTATGGAGTTTATAGCGCTTTAAATCTTCCCTTTAAGATTATCATGTATAGTAATATTTTCATTTGATGCATTAAAAATAATAAATAAAATTAATTTTTATATTTTAATTTAATAATTAAAAAAGATAAAATTAATTTTTATATTTAATGTAATGTTATTGTCATATCGTCTATGAACTTACTTTAAAAAACCTCAGTTATTAGCAATATTCTTTTTTTATTACAAAAAAAAAAAACCATGGTTTTAGAACTCTCAGAAGCTAATACGTATATGATCTATTGACAGAGTACTAAACTCTTAATTTTAATGATTAAATATTAAACCCGGAAAAATATCAATTACCAAAAGAAAATGTTGCGGCAAAATTTTGGTATTTTTCCATATGGAAACTCAAACCATCATGGTCACATTTGTTTTAAAAAAGAAGTATTTCTTTATTATTATTATTGATTCATAAAAAGTAAAATGTTAATTAGATCCAGTGATATTACTTTTTATTATTTCAATAAAAATACTGTATTATTATTATTATTGCTATTTTCGATTCATAAAAGGTAAAATGTTAATTAGATCCAATGATATTACCTTTTATTATTTCAATAAAAATAATGCATTGATTATAAAATTTTTTTAAATAGTAAATAAAGAATTTTAATTAATGTTTATAAGTATCGATTAAGTGAATCTTTCGTAAGAATTAATTATTAGTTTAAGAATTACAAGTATTTAAATACAAAAGTTGTGGAACCAATAATATTTTTCTTTATTTCACACATTGTTGTAATGGTTTAAAAACTCACACATATGAATTAAAAAATTATCATATATAATATCATTTTTTTATTTTTAAAGATTACTAAGATTTTTAAATTTCATAAACAAACTTAGAAGATTATTACGTGCCCTTTCATTATATTAATTTTTTACTTTTTAAACACACACATGTATATATTGATTGGTTAAGTGTTTAAACTAAGGTTATCGGTTTCGTACATGTATCAATCATATTAGTTTTAAAATTCAATAACACCAGTAATAGTTGGTGTTATTTAGGCTTTAGTTTCAGCTTAAATTTATATAATATAAATTTATAAAAAAATTATATTGATATTAATATTAAATTTGATTAATATTAGACATAATTATTCATAAATTCGATCAATATTAAATATAATTATTCGTAAATTTAATAATTATTAAAAAATTTTAATCTTACTATTTAAGCTAATATTGATGTTCTCATACTTGATAATTTTTTTAAAAAATATTATATATAAGTAAAAAATATTTTATTTATTTTATTTTATATTTTTTATATATAAATTAAAAATATTAAAAATATAATAAATTTTAAAAAATAAATTAAAATTATTATATATCGATATAAAAATAATACGCTTGCCTATCGCTATCCAAATTTCGGTTGCATGTTGCAAGCTGCAAGTTGCCAAGTTGCCTGTCGTATTGCTGGTCACAGATAAATCAACCACTAAGCACTACTTAGGATTAGTTAAGAGGATATTACCAACAACAACAACGCCTTTTATAAGCGCCGGTCAAACTCAACCAACTTGTTTAATTTTATTACTCCTCCGTACCAATGTTGAAAAGATAATAAAATAAAATTGAAATTCATCGATCGCATCCATTAAATCTAAAACCCATTAATTAATATTATAAATTGAAAAATAATTCGAATCAATAAAAAAGGATCGGACATGGTAAAACCTTTTTTTTTTGAGAATTTTTTTAATAAAAATTGTTAATTAAATCATTAACATGTTAAATTGATTTGACTGAGAAATTTAAATATTTAATATTTTAAATTATATTATTTAATTAAATATATTATTTAATTATATATAATTAAATTTAATATTTAATATTTTTTTATTTTTTATTGATTTGTCATTTTTAAATATTGGTTTTTAATTCCTATTTACAGCTTTTTTTTTTTTTACTTACTTTTAGACCAAATATTCCAATATTATTTTGCTTTTAGTTTATAAATAACTAAAACGTAAAAAAGAATATATAAATATATATTATATCAAAAAGTAAGTTTAAAACAAATAAAAAATAAAAAAATCACATTCCGACAAGACGCATGCGTACGATAGAGGCGTTACATCATACTTTTTGGTTCTCCCATCAAATCCACGACACGTTGCCATTTTGCCCATCTGCGCAACTTGATTGCTTGCTTAGCTGTTTCCCTGCAACAGAAATTCGCCACGTGCGCTACCTGCAACTTGAATCCACGTGGCATAATCCAATACGCTAATCCAAAAAGTTCTACCCTCCGAAATAATAAATTCAAAAAAAGTGTCCCAACTTGAGCCCTTTATTGGGGCCCACTTCCAGATCTTCTCTTGATTTTTTTTTCCTTTTTTTTTTTCCGTCTTCTACGGATATAATTCCTCCGTTGTTTCCTTTATCTCTCTTTATTATTTTATTATTTGCTTTCCCTTTCATGTATTATTGTCTTTTTCCTGTTTAAAGTTTCTTTTTATCCACTTGCACGTATAACTATAGTTTACAATATGAGCGCTCGTAGAGATCTCTCTCTGACTTTATTCGGATTTGATTTTAAAATAATTAAAATTTAATATAATTATTAAATATTAAAAATTTTTAAATAAAAATATAAATTTAATTAATTAATATTTATTATTAATAAAATAAACTATAAATATAAATTTATTATTTTTATTCATTTTGGCCTTTATTTGTTTTACTCGGATCGATTTATCTATCATTATTACGTAATTAGTGAAAATTGATCAAGTGCAAATATGCGAGTAACAATTGCATTAAGTTTTAAGTTACTTTTACTTGAAATTGATTTAAAAAAAAATCAATCAGAGATAAAAAAAATTCAACAAAAAGTTAACATTTTCATTGTAATTAGTGTAAATTGACTGAAAATAATAATAGCATGAGAGCTAAATTTATCAAATTAACTGTACGAGGGCCAAATTGACCTAAACAAGAAAAGAAAAGGGCAAAACTGATTTAATTTGCATAGTTAGAGGGTCAAATTTATATTTCTTATTAAAAACATTTCATTAATTACATTTTTATTTCTCTCTCTCTATATAGATCATCTTAATCAGTATCAGTTAACAATGGTTAACATTTTCATATAGAAACATAAATGTGAAAAAATAAAATAAAATTTACATTAAATTTTTATCTTTATAACTAATTTGCATTAATATTGAAAATAATAAATTTTATAATAATTTCATAAAATAATTTTTTTTCATGTTAATAAAAATTTTAGTTAATATACACTTTTTTACATTTATTTATATTTTAAAAAATATACACTATTTATTAAAAATTAAATCAATCAATGGGTATTTACCTACAAATGCAAATGAAAACAAATATTAATATATTTATAAATGTAGAATCATATGTGTGTATATATTTTATTTTCAAAAATACGATATAGATAGGTTGCTAAAATTCCATATTATATCTCAAATAATATGACTCAAAATTAAAATCGTCAATAATCATATGATTCGTTAATATAGTAATATATTTTAATTTTAATAATCAAAATTGAATTTATAATAGCATTAAGAATAAAAAAAATAAAGTCATTTATATCAAGGCCAATGAGCTTATTTGATTGATGAATCATGAAGAGAGGCACTTAAAAGGGGAAAATGGAAAAAGACTAAAAAGATTTGAATCTAAGACTATGATTAATTAGTGACACCAAATTTGACCACTAAAAGTGAAGATAGAACTTTAGAGCTCACAAACTATTATGTAGTATTTTATTATCTTTTTTCTCCCTAATGTCCAAGTTTCACTCATCGTATCTTATATCTTTTGTTACTTTCCTATATATATTTTTTCTTCTCACAATGTGGAATAGTTGCAAAGTTTTTTAAAGTAATAATTGTAGGTGACAATGTGACCAAATATGTCATATCCAAAACAAAAGGGATGTGAAATGATATCATAATATTCAGATGAAAATGTTATTCAACATCCGATGATATCATATAATATTATTTTTAAAAAAATTAATTACTTAATTTTTAAATTTATCAAAAATAATATATTAAATATAAAAAATTAAAATAATAATTAAATAATTTTTAATCAATATGATTCTATATAAATTATTATATTTGATTTTTCCTTGATTTTAGGGGGATTTTACTTTTATTGAATGTCTCGTTTTACTCAAAATCAGTGAATAATTGTTAATAATTTTATAAATTTTCTTAAAAAAGGATAAGGTGTAGTGATGTGCAATTAAATCATACTATTGACTAAGTAAGTAAAGTTTTACAATTAAGTTTCTCATATATATTTATATTTATATATATATATATAATTAATTTTAAAATGTATGGTACATTTTTTAATCATTTCCTCCATCGTTTTCAAATGTGATGTTGTTTACATCATTTTTATTTTTAATCGAAGTGATATTTTTAAAAAATAATAATAATAATTAAACTAAATATTAATTATTAAAACTAAAAAAACTTTCCCTTTTATTTCATACTTTGAAAAGAATTAAGGTTCACAAGATGACAAGAAAATTATTCTTCCTGCGTTGTATAATATTAATATCTAATCAGAACGCAAAATAAAAATCAGTAAAAGTTAACTAATGATTTTTGAATTATAATAAAAAAAATATTTTAATTTTTATATTATTAAATTTAATATTTTATTATTTATATATTTTTAATTATAATAAATAATACAAGATGCTTAATGATGTTAAAAAAAATATAAATATGATAAAAGTTTTTTTTTTATAATTTTTGTACTAAAGTGAAAAGTGTATTTTAATCTATCTACTATTAAACTAAGCGTTTTCATCACTATACATTTGAAACTAGAGTAAACAAAGAAATTTGTTCACTATATGAAATAAAATCTATTCAAATGATGACGGATCTTTATAAAATATGACATGTAAAATACTATATTAACTTAATTTTTTTATTCAAAACCCAAAATTTTTTTCAAAATCTTAAATTTACACATCATATCTTATATATCACATCACGATTTAAACAAATTTTGTTTAACATTGTTAACAAATTTTTTTCTTTGCTCTAATTTTAAATATACAAAGATAAAAATATTTAATTTAATAATAGAGTGACTAAATGCACTTTTGATTATAATACGAGGACTACAAATAGACTTTTATCTTTAAAGGTTGATAAGATATTAATGTATCATATAATATAAAATTTTAAATTTTATACAAAATAAGTTTAAGTTTAAGGTTAGATTTAAATATTTTTTGTATAAAATTTAAATTTTACATCATATAATACATTAATATTTTATAAATATTTAAATTTTTTTTAATATTATTAATTTTTTACTGTAATTTATAAAATATAAACTAAAATAATAAATTTAATAATATAAAAATTAAAATATTTTCTTCCTTATAATAAAAGGACTATTTGTAAGCTTTTATCAATAAAATTTAAATTTCTTTTCTCACTAAAAGCCCATGGATGCTACATTAATCACCCAAAAAAAAAAAAAAAGCCCACGATGGTTTACGTGTCACATTGAGAGAGCGAGTAGATTTTCACGAGCGTACACATACACACAAAAACCTTAGGACGAAGAGACGCGAATCCCGAGGTTGTCTATCCACGTGTCATTTTCTCCTTTCTCCATGATCGGCTAAAGTTTAGCCGGGAATTTTTAGAGAGAGAAAAAAAAGGTCTTTTACGCTTACATCACTTGTAGTTCCGCATTTTTGCAAATATACCCTTATTTAATAATTTATTCTTGAATTGAATAAATCTAAGCCTCAAATTAGAATTTTATGGAGTTTTTAGTCCAAAATTTTAAGATTTCTTAAAATCCTAAAAAATTTGATATCAATTTAGGGATTCTTAAAAATTTTAAATTTTTGTTTTAATTTAAAAATTCTTATAATTCTTGTAATATTACCCAAAGCTTATTCTATAGATTTGCGGGAGCCATGAAAACTTTGATTCTAGTTGTCTTCTTGAACTTGCTTGTTAGAACTTCGATTTTGTCCTTCAGATCTTCACCTTTTTCCAATTCTGTGTATAAAATGGTATAGGAGAGGTTTCTATATAGTATTAGGTAAAGCTAGGTGAGAGGGTTTTGACAAAATTTAATATCTTAAATATTATTTTATAATTTAATTAGAAATAAAAATGATGCAATGATGAAATTTAATTGGACGACCTTTTTTCTCCAATTAAAATTTTAAATACAATACCCTTTCAAATGTATATTAAATGTTAAGTAATTTATTCATGTTTTGGTTCTCACCATTTATATACTAAATTATGAAAAATTATTTTATCTATTGTTAGTGAAATTTATAAATGTTATAAAATATTATTGATAAATATTTCTTAAGATATATTTAAAATTTTTTAAAAATTAATTAGAAAAAAAAGGTAAAATATGTGGAATTTTTATAAGTTATCATGAAATTAAAAATTTTTACTGTCAATATATAAAAATTCAAATCAACTCCCTCGAATTCATCTTTTCAAATGTAACAAATTTGTTCTTTGGAATATTATTATGGGAAGAGTGTGCAATTCAAACACATTATCAAGGTCTCAAATGAAAAACTAAAAAGTTATGTGGGTGTAAATTAAAAAAAAAGGGCTAATCACTTTCACTGCAATTTCTCCAAAATGAAAGTAGCAAAACTAAAGATAAGTCAAGGATAGATTTTTTTCTCTCCCCAACGACACGTGGCATTAAAAGAACCCAATGATTGTACGACATGTGTTATAAGACAAAACAACGGAGTCAATGTTTAAAGCAACCATCGACGTGGCGGCAGCACGTTTGAAGTCACCGAGGAATCTGAGGTTTTTTATTTTATTTATTTATTTTTTGTTATTTTTAAAATATATATGGGGTGCTCTTCCTGTCCGCCACGCGTCTCATTTACATGGCTTTGCATTTTTCAAGGGCATTTTTGTCATTCAATCATTTCTTTCCTCTTTCTTCCTTTTGTTTTTTTTTTTATCATTGTTTTCCCTCACTTTCCTCCATTTTACTTTAGATTTTGTTTTTTATTTTATTTTTCTCCGTTTGTTTGGTTGAATCTATTAAAAAGAAAAAATGGGAACTTTGAGTTTGGCGTAAAGATTTTATCTTTGCAATCTCATCAATTTTTTTTTTTTTTAATAATTTTGGTTTGTCTTTGAATGGCAAAAGCTGAGGAAATTGGGAAGAAAGAAATCGAACAAAACATTTCCATGCAACTGGCCAATCATCCAAGGGATTTACTTCAAAGATTCATGTCCTCAAGCAACCTTTTTTCTCACAGAAATCATGAAAAATTAGGAGAAGGAAATGGTGAAGAAGAAGAAGAAGAGGTTGAGTTAAGCTTAGGACTTTCATTGAATGGTCGTTTTGGCGTTGACCCAAGAGCCAAAAAACTCACTAGATCATCTTCGATACCAGATTTCATAAACAACTCAACGAGAAAAGGCATTCATGAATCTTCTTCTTCTTCTTCTTCTTTGTTCCCCATGGCTTCTGGTTCTCTTGTGAGGACATGTTCTTTGCCTATAGAAACAGAGGAAGAATGGAGGAAGAGGAAGGAGTTGCAGAGTTTAAGGAGACTGGAAGCTAAGAGAAAGAGGTGTGAGAAACAGACGAATTTGAAAGCTGTAAGGGATAGGAATAGAGTGGGTTTTGGTGAAGAGAATTGTGAAGAAGAAGAAGAAGAAGAAGAAGAAGAAGATAAGAGAGAAGAGGCTGGTAATGGAGGAGGAGCTTGCTGGGTTAATAATGGTGGTAAAGGACCTTGTGAAGGAGTAGTTCCTGCTTCACAGGGTTCAATTGGATCCCAAGGAAGTGGTTCCTCGGGCATATCAGAACATGAGAGCCAACAAGCTCAAGGTATCAAAACATTTTGGCACCCCTTAAAAAAAACGGTTCTTTTCCTCATTTTTTGTCTGCTTTGATTCTTCATTTCATCTTGATTTGATGATGCTACTTTTACTGGTGTTCATATCCTATTATTTGCTATTTGATCTTGACACTGGTCAGGCTAGTTTTTCCTATATTACTTGGTATCGAACACGGGTATATTAGATTCTTTGTCAAGATTTCTATATATTTGTACGGTTTTTTAAAGATCATATATTAATTGAACACGAATCTCAAACACAGGTACTTAAAAGGAAATATGAAGTATCGGAGTCTTTTGTTTTGTCTTTAATATGAGAGGTGGGAAAACTGAGATTCTCTTCTCATTCTAAGTTAAAAGATTCATAATCATGCTGATTTTCATAATCAATTTCGGTATTTCACCACCTCTTTTGGGACTTGATTTAGGTGACAACATGTTTGAATTGTATTTAGATGCAATTCATTTGGCTTCACTGGTGGGTTCAGGTAGTCCTAATGACTGATTAGATAAATGGATTGCACCCAACACACGATATCAAAAGCTATAAGGTTGCTAGGAACTAGGTTTTGACTGTTCTGATATAAACAAAACTTTCTAAACATTCTTCAAGATTTTGATTTTTGATGATGTTAAGCCCATTTGTCGAGTGAAAAAATGCCATAATTAATATTAATAATTTTATAAAGAATCTGTAACAGTGATGTCTCAAAAGTTTGTTCTTTTAGATGCTTGTTTTCCTCTATATGAGTGATCATCTTGGATTGTTCTTAAAATTACAGTTGTGTTTTAGTCGAAGAAAGGATATCGGGACATTAGTTTAAATTGTACTGTTTTCCTGAGATACAAATAAAATCCCAGTTAAGAATAATGCAATAAGTTGCAGTGATATATTACAATCCTTTCTAACTGATGAATGGTTTTAGCAAACTAGGTAAATAGCTTTAGGCTTGAGTCTGAAGTTTGCGAATATGTTGTGGACTTGCAGGTATGGACATTCCTGGTCTTTCATCCTTCTAGGTGAAAAAATCGGCTTCCTGTTTAGGTTTGAACAAAAAGGAAGTTTTAGTTTTTTTTTTTTTTTGTATTTTTTTGTACAATGGAGGTCACAGTTTGGGGACTAGAATTCAAATCTAATCCTAGATCTGCTGATCACCTTTTAAGGGTGGCTGTATGAACCAATTAACCTAAGCTTCAACTTCAAGACAAGAACTATTTACTGGCATAGCTCGCTCTTTTTTATCATCTTTGAACATCCTATCATTGTATCTTGCAAAAATGTTTCATGAAATGCCGGCAAGATAAGCCTCATGACATAACTTCATAGCTTTCTTTGAACTTTTTGATAGCTGGAAGTGGAAATTTGGCATGAAAGAGTCCAACACACCAAGGACCCTCCAAGCATACTTAGTTATGGGATATGACCCTTCTAGGACCTTCAAATTATATGAAAAAACTTAGAAAAATTAAACATATACATGTCGGACACAAATCGTATCCGACATTTACATCCGAGTAATATAGGTTTCTTTGGTTATCTTAAGCTTGCGTTCGGCTTGAACTGATAAATATGTTGGCATTAAAATTACAGGAACTTACAAATGTCCCGAAGCAAGAAGCCCTGCGAGCATGCAATCTGTGACCAAGACTGAGCAGAAACCAAACATCATCCCCGGAAAAATCCCGACTCAGAAATCAGAAAAGTTAGCCGGAGATGCAACAGGGAATTATCGACACAGTCAACCGGCAGTGGCCAAAAAGAGGGTGAAGGAAGCTGTGAGGAACATTTTGGAGGACATGCCATGCGTGTCAACAACAGGGGAAGGCCCCAATGGGAAAAGAATAGAAGGCTTTCTTTACAGATACGGGAAAGGTGAGGAGGTGAGAATAGTATGCGTCTGCCATGGCAGCTTCCTTTCCCCAGCTGAGTTTGTCAAGCATGCCGGCGGTGGCAATGTAGAACATCCATTAAAGCATATAGTTGTTAACCCTTCTTTCCTTTTCTAATGCAAAATATCCATGAAGAATATGAGAATCTCTTTTTATTTTTTATTTTTATTCTGGAACAATTTTAGTGAATGAAGTTTGTCTTTCAAAAATTAAGATGGAGTGCTTCATTTTGTTCACAAGAACATCTGATTTAAACTATTCCAATCTTTTTACTAATTCATTTCTCATTGGATCTCCTCCATGGAAACATCAGAATCACCAAAATCATGAATGGAATTGGCAACCGGGTAAAGTGTCTCAAAGGAACGATTCAAAGGCATAGTTATTACAAAACAGACTGAAAGTGTCCCATGGGTGGTTTGCTGAGTCGATTGCTCCTGTCTTATGCACTATGACATGAACCACAACCACAATCATTAGTCAAAAGGATTCTGAAAAACATAAACAAATAAATAAATAATCCCAGGGTTTGTCTTCATAAAGTTTTCTGTATGATTGGTTTCAAAGTCCCAAACTCTTCATTGGAATCTATAAGTTTCAAAGTCCCGATCTCTTCATTGGAATCTATAAGTTTGAGAGATCTTGCTTCAGCCTTAAGTCTCCTGACGTAATGGAAGAACATCATCCGCCATAATCTGGTCTCTTCCTTCAACAACTCTTACCATTGAAGGTATATAGTTCATGGAATGGGTTTGCAGAAGGAAAGTACAGAGTGTTGCAGCTTGGGAAGTGGAAAGAATTATCAGAGTTCAAATGTTAAATTTATTAAATATTATTTTTTAGAAATAATTGCGTGAATTAAGCAAGTTTAATTCCTAATTCAAACATAGTAGTATTTATTTCTTATTCCACGGCGGAAAGGAATTAGAAGTTTGCATATATCGTCAGAAAAAAGGCTTAAGATCATACCAATGCCATTGTCTACAAATGCAAGGCCTGATATTAAACGCAATATCCTTTATAGCGTATTTGGTTTACTCTAATAGGAATTCTATTATAATTATGTTTCGCCATGTTATAGTAATATAGCTTTTTGATTTACGGAATTGTTATTTTACAAAATAGTTTATTATGATCTTATTTTGAGAAATCATTAAATAGTCATTCCGAGCCTCTTTATTTTGACCTTAAGCAAAATAAAAAGTTGTCTTTAAGGAATTTGAATCCCTCACAAAGAGGATTCAAATCTCATACAGTTCTATTCCATTGAACTAAACTACCGCATACATTTATTTCGTTCTATTTTTGTTTTATTCCATTCCAGTTAACCAAATGCAATGTTAGTTTTAGAAGATTATCTAATACAAAGGTATGTTAAGTACTGACGCTACTTTATTTGAACTTTGGGAGCACCTTTGAACATAATTTTTTTATTTTTAATATAAATCAATTCAATCTAAATTATTATTTAATAATAAAAAATTATATTTAAATTTAATTATAAAATTAAATTTTATTTTTTTATGAACATTTTTCTGAACTTCTTGAATTAGGGCTTGGTAAGAAAATTAAAAAAAAAAATTGAATGAAAACCCTATCCATAAACACCTCTAAATTGTATTAGAGATCTTATTTGTGTATGTAGGCTAGATTACTTGAGAAGAGTAAGTTGAATTTCTAAGATATTAGTAAAGATTAAAATGTTGACCCGAATTATAAAAACCCATACCAAACCAAATCCAATCCAACTAAACCCAATTTGATTAAGAAAATCCAGCTGATCTTAAACAATCTAAAATATCCAAAACCAAACGATCTAATTTGAAATAATTTAAAATTAAGTTAATTTTATTTTTTTAATTTTATTTTAAAACCCGATAACTTAAATTCAAAATGACCAATCAAAAACATTAAAAAGATCCGAATTCAAAATAAGTCAGACATTAAAGAAACAAAAATTTTTTCAATCCGACAAGATCCATCCCACATTGGATCAACCCAATTGCCACCCCTAGATGCTAGCATAGCCTAGCACTTAATTCTAATGGAAAATCTCCAGCCCAACACTTGAACTTTTCACAAATTTTAGCATTCATATATAGATTAAACTGCGTAAAAATGGAAAACTATTCCATCTCTTTATTAGACATCAAATGAAAACTTGGATTAAAAAATATCTGTATTCTTCTGCAGTCACCAGTGAAACCCCAATCCGAGAAATAACACCAGAAAAATGGGTGTAAAACCGTATTACAATTTACAAGTGGCAATAACTACAGCTTACAACTGTACCTAAGGGCGGCCGACAACAATGACCAAGCGGTGCGGCTTACCTCCTACAAATACTATGTTAATCAACAGAAGCTTTATCAGGTTAACTAACAAGATGGTGGCTGAAGTTGCTTCAGCCGTCGGACTACTTGCTTCATTGTAGGTCTCGTTGAGAGATTCTCAACGGTACACACAACTGCCAAATGCAGAACTTCGACCAAGTCATTCTGGGGACCTGCATCCCATAAACCTGCAGTGAAGAACTCCTTGGCCTGGCCTTGTTTCAAGAGCAAGCAAGACCATTGAACGATGTTGAAACCATTTCCATAAGGAGAAAACGAGGGATCTAGAGCTTTCTTATCTGAAAGCAGCTCAAGAAGCACCACCCCGTAACTGTAAACATCGGCCTTATCAGAAACACGGCAAGTCATTGCATATTCCGGAGCAACATACCCGAAAGTTCCAGCAACACCTGTGGTAGCATGGGTTTCTGAAGTTCCCAAAAGTCTGGCCAATCCAAAGTCGGATAAATAAGCATTGTAATCATCATCCAACAGGATATTGCTGGGCTTGACGTCACGATGGAGAATACGTGGGACACATTGATCATGTAGGTAGGCCAGAGCACGGGCTATGTCCAAAGCAATCTTGTGAAGTATCCTCCAATCCACAGCTCTTGTGGACCTCTCCTGAATAAACTTCTCCAAGTTACCAACCGGCAAATAATTGTATATAAGGAATGTCTCCGTTTCACTGGCATGATAACCAATTAAAGTGACAAGATTAGGATGCCGCAACCTCCCAAGGGTTTTAATTTCTGCATCAAACTGTTGAAAGCCTTGCAACCGCCCAATAGCAAGCCGTTTTATTGCCACTAAAACTCCAGGTGAGATCTCTGCTTTATAAGTTGACCCAAAACCTCCATTCCCAATACAGTTGCTAGCATTGAAATTCCCTGTGGCCCGCACGACACTGTCAAATGTCAATGGGACCCCAATGTCGGTAAAAATGGTCACTTCTTTTTTTGTGGTGCTGATTTTAGATTTTGAATTCCATTTCCTGGTTAGGAGGAATAAAATAACAAGAGCCAGAAGAACGGAAACAATTGCTGAAGCAGATGTTATTGATGCTATCTCAATTGAACGGAAACCATTATTTCTATTCCTTTGGGTTGCGGATCCTGGTGGTGATGCAGCAAAATTTTGTGAATCACCTGCTCTTGCTTGATCTGAAGATGGCATTAAGGAGTATGAACGGCAAGGCTGTAGAAGAGGGTTTCCAAGAAGACTGTTGCATTTCATCAAATTATTACTCGATGGCAGCGGCCCAGACAAGTTATTGAAGGACAGGTTGAACCTAGAGAGCAGAGTCACATTTGCTAAACCGGAGGGAATTTGCCCAGAGAGTTTGTTGTTATTGAGCAGAAGAACAGTCAGGTTTCTCAAGTTAACCAGACCTTGAGGAATTTCACCGGAAAGATAATTTGATGACAAATCCAGCATTTCCAAAGATTGCAACAGTCCAAATGTGGAAGGAATAGATCCGGTCAGATTGTTACCAGCCAAAGAAAGAAACTTGAGATCCTTCATCTGCCCAAAACTGCTCGGAATCTGGCCTTGAAACAGGTTCTGGCTCAAATTAAGAGAAGAAAGTGAAACCAAGTCTCCAATGCTAGAGGGAATGGGCCCAGTTATTTGATTCACAGACACATCCAGAAATTTGAGAGATTTGCAAACTTTACTGATTTCCGCTGGAATCTGACCAGATAATCTATTGTAGCTAACATTAACAAACAGTGCATCCAATCCGTTGCAGTTCTCAAACAGATTCCCAGGAAATGGCCCGCTGAGCAAGTTTTCTCCAGCATATAATGCATAAGAGATTTGTTTCCCCAATCTTTCTGGTGAGATTGGCATTGACAAGACACGACCCGTGAAGTTGTTACCTCCAAAATTGTGAAACACATTAGGACCACCATCTCCTTTAAAAAATTCAAAAGATGTTCCAGCCTGGGATTTACTTGTCAAAAATGATAAATATGCAGAAGTGAGGTTGAAGGGTTCAAAGGAATACGAAACAGAGGTAAGAACATCAGGACATCCACGGTTGTCGAATCTAGGGATATAACCAGACAAGGAATTTTCACTGACGTCGAATACACTCATACAAGGAACTGAAAGTTCCTCAGTAAGCTCTCCAGTAAGGCGCTTATTTGAGCTTAAGTCAAGGTACTGCAGCTTCTTGCAGAGACTAAGACCAATTGGAATTTCCCCAGCAAAAAAATTCTGAGCCAAGTTAACCATCCCCAGGTTATCACAAGCACCCCACTCGCTCGGCAAGTTGCCCTCCAGAGTTGCTCTTGGAGCCCATAATACCGTCAACTTTGAGAGCTTCGTAATTTCATCCGGAATCCCACCTTGATAAAAATTAAAATCATCATTAACATAGCCTGTATCCCCTTTAGCCATAGCAAGTTCATCATATGGATTAAACATATTTGAAAGCAGAAGCACAGACAATCGAGAACAATTCCCGAGCTCAACAGGTATCGGACCGCTCAAACTATTCCTCGAAACATCCAACACTTCAAGATTCTGAAGCTGACCAATTTCACGTGGAATGCCTTCTTCCAACATATTTGAATATAACAACAACGACCTCAACTGACTACACTTCCCAAAACTAGCAGGAATCTGCCCACCGAAGTAATTTCCGGACAAATCCAAATGCTCAAGCTTACAATCTTCACCAATATCAGCTGGCAACAACCCCTCCAACAAAGTAAACGACAGGTAAACACCTCTAAACCTTCCAACAAATCTGGGAATGGTTCCATTCACAAGATTACCAGCCAAATTTAATATCTCCATTTGTTCCAAACTCCAAAGCCAATTTGGTATCTCCCCAATAATATTATTAAAACCCAAATTAAGAACTCTGAAATTCTTTAACCCAGCAATGCTAACGGGCAATGACCCAGATAACAAACAGTTCTCTAAATCAAGAACTTCCAATTTTTCCAACCCCCAAATTCCAGCAGGAATTCCACCATCAAATCTATGAAAAGGAAGTGATAAAATTCTAAGTTCACTCAAATTTCCAATAGAAGGCGACAACTTTCCAGACAAACTCCCATGATTTTCCCGACAATTCCTTCTAATACCAAATCCATAAAGCGGAAATGAACTATGATCAGAACAAGAAAACGAAGCAGAAGAAGCGGTTTTGTTGAGATTACCTTTTGGCCCGTTTCCAAAACCAGTTATGTTAAGAGACAAAACCCTAGAGTTTTTGTCACATGTAACACCCGACCATGAACAGTGATGGGAAGTTTCCTTCCAAGTTGACAAAAGCCCTGAAGGATCTGAGACAGACTCCTTGAACTCAAGAAGAACAGCTTTGTCTGAAGAATTATCACTCGAAACGACACAGTTTAACACACAGACGAAGAGTAGGAAAAATGGCTGCCACTTGAAAACTGAAGCTGAAGAAAAACCCATTTTGTTTAGGTGTCCTTCCCAAAGGATACTCTAAAAGCACTCTAAAAAAATATATTAAAAAAAACCTCCTTTTCGTCTTTGTACCCACAAGAATTTGAAGATGAAAAACTGGGTTTTTTCTTTTTCAGAATTTTATTTAAAACCCTAACCCTAATTTTTTTTGGCTGTTTGGGGAGAAAGAAAAAATAAAATGGAAAAGAGAGAGAGAGAGAGAGAGAGAGAGAGAGAGAGTTCAACCAAGAATGACGACGCGTTTACTTTACTCTCCTTTCTTTTCCGTCTTTCGTCTTATTATTTTAGTTTAGGGAAAATTACAGAAAGTTACGTAAAGTTTGTTTTATTTATAGAAATATCCGAAGCTTTTTTATTACAACTTAATTCAGGACTAATTGATTGGATTTTGTAGAGGTTTTCCAATTTCCACGACATAATGATGGATATATGCTTAAGTGCTGATTTTAATAAGTTTTTATTTCTTTCCAATTGATTTGATTGGACTTTTGAAGGGAGAATTTCGGCGCATTTTTTAATGCAAATTTATAAATAAAAATTGCTTTTTAAAAAAATTTCTTTATTTAATTTTATCATTTATCTTCTTTTTATTTTCATTCATGATTTTGATTAAATTCCATTTAAAAGTATAATTAGTGAATTATCTTTTTTTAATTGAATAAAAAAATTTAGATTTTAATAATTAAATAATTTTTAATTAGTGGCTATAAGCATTAGCCTTTGATAATATCCGACAAACAAATATTACTTAAAAAATCTACTAAATATAAACACAATTATAATCTTAAAAAAAATTTTACATTCGTTATGTTTTTATTAAAATCAAAAAAATAATATAATAATTATATATATTTTTATAAATATCATTTTAATCAGCATCTTTCAAACTTTTTTTCCTTGTTACACCATAAATTATAATTTTTTTTTCATGTCAATAAATTTTATTACTTTCTTTGGAAATGTTACACTATTGAGATAATATTTTAAAAAAGAAAAAAAATACAATTAATGTATTGTTTTTGAAATTTAATAAAAAAACCCATATTTAGATGTTAAAAATAATAATTTGTGGTTATAAATACCGATTAATTAATTTTTAATTTTTATATTTTTTCTTGCTTTTCCTTTCTAAATGGTTCAAAGCCATGGGGCTTGGGTCCCACAATCTGGTCAATAAATGCATCAACACCGTCAATTTAAGGGAAATAAATGCATCAGCACCGTCAATTTAAGTTCTTAAAAACGGTAGTTAACACTTTAGCCTCCAATAATTTTTTTATATT
>JBBYHO010000021.1:1404572-1420006 GCA_038382025.1 Adansonia gregorii
AGAAGAAAAGAAAAGAAAAGAATGTGCAGATATGACTGATGACTTTTTAACTGAGTGTCCTACCAGTTCTAACAATGAAGACCAAAGTTATATTATTCGAATTCTGAACGTGAATGTTTGATATAAAAATTTATCTATTACGAGTATGTTTATATTTAAAATTTTTTTTTATATATTTAAAAATTCTTAAAATATTATATTTTTGTATTTATATCTTTAATATATGAGAGAAGAATGTTACGAGTACTTTAAAAAAATGAAAAGCCGAAGGCAAACTACCAATGAAAGGGTAGAATTCATAAGCAGTAAGACTCAAATACCAGCATGTAAGCTTTTTTGTTTAAAAAAAACCCTTCATCGTATGCAAAATATTGTACATAAATCTTCTTCTCTTTATCTGTAAAATGAAGTAGTAGCAATATAAATGCTAGAAAGGCAACTAGGAAAAAGGGGTTAAATTTATTAGGCCACACCAAATGTGATGAATGGAGGAATAGATAATGGCAGCAGCAATTATAGTTCAGTTATAGCCACCTATTCAGCTTGTTTTCATCAATAAATTGGGGCCATGGATGCATTTTAATATTGAATCATGGTTAATTATAATAAAAATCGATGTAAAAAAATTAAAATCGTAAAATAAATCTAATTAATAGCATGGAGAGTCTTGGGCAACCAGGCAAGCTGTGAACATTTTAAATAAAATTTCATCCATATGGTATATTTCCCATTTAACTAGTTATAAAATTTTAATAGGACCCTCCTAAAGTGTTTTTATTTTTGTTCTCTTAATTTGGGTTTTTGATTCTATTTATCAGGGCCTGGTTGCTCTTCAGTGGCATATGGTGCATCAGAAGAAATTGGTCCATTCAGAATTAATAAATCAGCTTCAGGGTTATACCTCAACAAGTTCTCATGGAACAGTGTGGCTAACCTCTTGTTCTTGGAAACTCCAGCTGGGGTAGGCTTCTCTTACAGCAACCGCAGCTCCGATTTGTTTGACACCGGCGATCATCGAACCGGTGAGGCCCCCAAACACACCCCAATTTTATTTTATTTTTTTTTGCGGCATAACATTGTTACATAAATAAACTGTTCCAGCATTTTCTTGTGATTATTATTGCTTGTTCATAATTGGGAAAGGCTAGCAATATTCTATTCTAATGATCATCACGTAATTATGGTCCTACACTTGTGATGATCCATGGACCAACCTCAGTTTAGCAAGATAATTGTATGTTTAAGAACTACATTACTCAGATTCAGATGTGATTATTCGATATAGGTGTGTGTTTGATTCGGTTTTTTTTTTAATTTTTTATATATTTGGAAGGTCATATATTCGTACTAATATCTAAATATGTATCGGTGCAAGAATATGTTTAAGACTAAACTTGCATCATTGACCAACACCAAAAGTATAAAAGTATGCATAATTGTTTGTTGATAGATTTGATGGCTTTTCGGTTCACATTCACTACATCAAGACAATAGCCAATCAATTAACGGAAGACTAGAATTGCTATCTAGAGTTTACTCAGCTGATTGACTGAGTTTATCAGTTTTCGTTAAAATGTTACTATCAGCAGATTGTTTAACTGTAAATGGATTTATTCACAGTTGTGAACCTTGTGATGTTATTTGATGCTTTGTGATTCAGCTATGGACTCGTTGGAATTCTTGATTCGATGGCTTGATCGATTCCCTCGGTATAAGAACCGCGAGGTTTATCTTACTGGTGAGAGCTATGCTGGCCATTATGTGCCTCAGTTGGCCAGACAGATTATGATTTACAATAAGAAATCCAAGCACCCAATAAATCTCAAAGGAATAATGGTAACTTCTTTTGATCATCTGTAACATTTTTCATTCAATTCTGCAAAGGACATTTTTTTTTTGTTTTTTAAATATCTTAAGTTGAAATGCAGGTAGGAAATGCAGTGACAGATAACTATTATGATAACCTTGGGACAGTGACATACTGGTGGAGCCATGCCATGATCTCTGATAAAACATATCAGCAACTCATCAGTACTTGCGATTTCCGAAGGCAGAAAGAATCGAACGAATGCGAATCGTTGTATACGTATGCCATGGATCAAGAGTTCGGAAACATTGATCAGTACAACATATATGCACCCCCCTGCAACAATTCAGATGGTAGCCATTTTACTAGGCAGAGCATCCGATTGCCTCATCGACCACATAGGGTACTACAATTTCTAGTTTACACTATAATTTTCGAAACCAAAAATGTTGGTCCGGGTTGGTTTTCCTATTTTACAATGTTCATATATATTATCAGATTTTCAGGCAGATGTCAGGTTATGATCCTTGCACAGAAAAATATGCTGAGATTTACTACAACAGGCAAGACGTGCAGGAAGCACTCCATGCCAACACAACCGGAATTCGATACCGATGGACTGCATGCAGGTACTTCAAAATTGCATATTACATGATTAATTAAACATCATTGGCTTTGTGTTAAACTTAGGCCTTTGATTTTTCTTTTGATACAGTGAAGTTCTAAATCGAAATTGGAACGATACAGATGTATCAGTTTTACCAATTTACAGGGAAATGATCGCAGCTGGCCTGAGGGTTTGGGTTTTCAGGTTAGCCAAGATTGTATTTAACATGATTTAAAGCTTGAATTGACCCTCTATATCTTAGAGAAATTTCATTCTAAAAGAACCCTTTCTCTTTTTTGATCTTTGTTGATAATAGTGGTGATGTGGACTCAGTTGTTCCGGTAACAGCCACAAGGTTTTCCCTTGCACAACTGAAATTAACAACCAAAATTCCATGGTACCCTTGGTACGTTAAGAACCAGGTAAGCAACATCCTTCTGTTCCATGTACTTTTTTTTTTCTTATTATTATCAAAGAACTTTTGCTAAAGAACTTGGGTTTTAAATTAATTAATTTACATAATTATTTATTACAGATCATATTTAATAAATTTAATTTTTTTCTTAAAAAAAAATCATTAGCTGAACATAAGTAAAACAAGAAATATTATATTTTAGCCATCAATCATGGCATATACAGTTAATTTATCAGCTAGGCATTACTGAATACCATTAGATTTTGTGATTGGTGTATAGGTTTGGATTAGATAGTCAAAGCCAGCCTGGCCGACCAAATTTTGTCTGTGCTAGGAATTCAAGATCTTTGTTTTCAATCGACTTGGATTTTTGCTCTCTTTTCAGAATCATATTTGTATAATTGTGATTGACATCAGCAACAGTGACCTATATCTCTCATTAAGCTTTGAATGAGACCTAGAGTTTGGACTTTGAATACAAATCTTTTTTATTATTGATATAAGATTATTAAATATAAATATATATTAAATATGTATATATTTAAATTTTTAAAATTTTTACATATTTAGGAAATTTGTGAAAAGATATATTTTTATATTTATTTTTAAAAAACATTAAATATAAATAATTAAAAAAGAAACAAACAAACAATCAAAACCGTGTAGCATTGATGAGCCACGCTTGCAGAAGGGGCAATCATACATCTGTTTAGCCCTATTATGTCCCCACTATTAGTGTTTTTTTCATCACAATTCAAACTAAAACTTCCAAAGATGTGATATGTTGAAGAAAAGTTTAGAAATCAAGTAAAAGATTAGGAACATTATTGTAATGAACAACGGCACGGGCACAACCACGTTAACGTGACATTGACCGGACACACGTTCATCGCAACTTGTTGATCATGCATATATTAACTTGTTTATCAATTTGGACATGAAAGTATAGGACCCTATGGTTTTGCAGATTGCAATGATCCTAATACATCCAAATGGGATGTGATTCGTTTTTTGGTTTTTTTTTTTTTAATTTTTTTTTTTTTGTTTTGAAGGTTGGGGGCTGGACTGAGGTCTACCAAGGGCTAACATTTGCAACAGTGAGAGGAGCTGGCCATGAAGTACCACTGTTCAAGCCAAGAGCAGCTCTTCAGCTATTCAAATCATTTTTGAGAGGGGAACCCCTCCCAAAATCTTGAAAAAGGGAGACCAAAAAAATGTCTCCCCAACGTAACTTAAGTACCTATCGCCGTATTGTTATTTATACAATGTTACTCGGATTTTGTATTTTATTTTAAAATATTCATATATATTTATGTTTAAAATTTATTTAGATATAAATATAAAATATGATCTTTTAAATATATAAAAAAATTTTAAAAAAATTAAATATACTGATGTTAGACATATATTTATATCCAACACTCGGCTCAACTTCAAGTTTCGTATATTGTTTAAGATAGAATTATGTCATTTTTAAGCATTGAAAAACAGCGGAGCAAAAAGTTTGATTTGTTTAATAGAAGGGAATAATGAAAATGAAACTTTTTCCTCTACTGGGCTGCTAATATACAATTCAATATTCACCTTTTGCGAACAGTTCTTTAGCCATGGGGAAAAAAAATTTTTTGGAAGAAAGAGATCGCTAAAAAGTGTTTCAAATATTAAAATTTAAAATTTAAAATTATTAGAGTCGATATGTCTTTAGGATGACAATGATTTAGTTCAATTTTTAAAAAATATATATATAATCAAACCGATCAAAACCAAATTTCACTTATTTGGTTCAGTTCATTAGGTTTTTTTTTTAAAAAAAAAATTAAAAAGAAGCTTTCTATAGTATTTTTAAGTTTGTTTTACAAATTTAAAAATAAATATTTGTTTTTATATTGTAAAAAATTAAAAACTAATTAAGAATTAAATTAAAAATTGGATTGAATAATTGCAAATTTTGAACTTATAAACCAAAAACTAAACCAAATATATTCATTTACTATCCAAACCAAAACCAAACAAAAATTCAGCAAAAACCAAACTTAACACTAGGGTTTGAATCGACTTTCGATTTTCTACTTTTGTTTCTCAATTATAGATATTGATAACTCTATAAAATAAAGTTATTTATTTTCATTATATGTATTAAAATTACTAAGTCTTAGAGTCTCTTATTTATATTTTATTTATTTTTAAGTTAGTTTTATTTATATTAAATTACTTAGTTATTTAAGTACTTTTTGCATATTTGTAGGCCCAAAGCCTAAAATAAAAAAGCAAAGTGAGATCAGTTTGATAACTTCCAAAAATAAATTTCTCAAGTTACTTGCAAGCAAAGTTTCTCCTTTCTATAGTTTTGATATTTATTAGGGCTTTTTAGCATTAGGAATGTATTATATATATAAATATATAGACTATGTAGCTTTTATTTTACCCTAGGTTTTAGAGGAAGAGAGTAGCCATCAAAGGTTTTGCAATTGGAGAATGATTGAAGAAGCTTGAAGACCAAAACATGACAACTCTAAGTTTTATCTTTCTCTTAATCTTTTTATCTTTATTTTAATATTTTAATGGTGAAATTCTAGTGTTTGGTGTTTTCTTTAATCGATATGAATTAAATTTATTTTTTTTGGGTTGCAATTAAACTTAATATGTAGTTTCGATTAGTTGAACCTTTTTTTTTTAAATTAATAATATATGAGTTGTTTATTTAATATTATTCTTAATATTTCTAATTGTTTTATCACCGAATATATTGATTTGGTAACTCTAATGAATTTGCAAAAATGGAATTTTGTGTTTGTACTTGGATTGAATGATATGTTTCATATTTATTTATTATGATAAATTGATTTACATATTAGATACGAATATACAAGCATGTCATATATAACCAAATTAGAGTCTAAGCTTAACGAGTTTCTTTTAATTCAATTTGCATAGAAATATAGTAAATTAGTTAAGAAAGGTATTTTTATAAGATCATTAGAAGATACTTATAAATAAATTATAACTCTAAATTAATAACTCGTTGTCATTAATCAAGTTAAAAGTGTAAAACAGATTCAATTGAAGTGTAGAAGAAAATTGTAATCTAAAGCTTTTCTCATTCATTAAGTAAATCCTACTTATTTTATATGCTTTGATAACTTAGTTACTTTTAGTTTAATTTTAATTTTATTTTAAAATATTTTAATTAGTTGTTTGGATATGATTAAATTGTTTTAATTCTAGTAATTAGCGAATTCAGTATAATTTCTCCTCAGAACGACACTCTACTTTTCATTATATTGTTTGTTAAAGATACATGCACTTGCGTGGAAATCTACCAACAGATATTACCTTCTAAAAATAACTATATGGATCAACTAAAATAAATTTCGGCTTTGAAGATGTTTCTTCTTCTTTCATTGCATTTGCCAAATTGTCTTGAGTGGACTCATTGATTCAAAGTGGGAATGTAATGCAAACATTGGTGCTTGGATTGAAAAGGATTTGGGGCTTGAAACTCTGAAAGGCTAAAATCACAAACGAAAAAAACATCAATGCCCCACTATTCATGGCTGATCATTTTTTGGGGGAAATATCAGATAAAAATAGAACTGTTCATAAATGGAAGCTCATTGTTATTCTTAAAAATCTTTTCATGAAGAGGGCTGAAAAATTCAAATGCAAAAATCAATAGTTTGTTAATCGTTTTTACAACATTGGATTTCTATTAAAAAAAATTGTGAAGTTGATCAATTTTCTGTATGCTACGTTGTATAATGATGAAGATTTGACTCTTTTTATGATAGAAATAATCATAAATAATTTTTAATATAAAATATTATGTATACTGATAATTATTATATCAAAATAATGAATTTAATTTAACTTAAATTATAATAAATTATTTATGTTTTTTTTTTTTTTCAAAATTTTATATGTTAAACCAATAAGTTAAGAGTTTTAATGGCATAGTTGGTGTAAATACTGTCAAAATTTTAATTTGATTTGAATAATTATTCTTTTTGCATGAAATATTTTTTTTACTAATTAAGTGATTTTATTTATCCAAAAAGAAGAACTTAAAGAATTAAAGTTATAAAAGAATAGAATCACCCAAACTCTGATTCGTATCTGTCGCAGTGTGTCTTAATCTTATAAGCCTCAATCTAATAGTATGTTTAGAGGTGGCAAAACTCAAGCCATCTAATAGATTTCGAGCTGATCCACTTCGAGTGGAAAGCTTTTTTTTTTTTTAATGCTGGAGGCAAGGCATGGCAGAGCTTTTTTTTTTTTTTAAGAGACGAGTATAGAGCAATTATAGTATTTGCCTACTTCTTCCTACCTTACTCGTGGATTAAAATTACTATTTTACCATTGAATATCTAGTCTTTTAAGAAAGATATATGATAATTATACGGTAATATCTCTTGTAATATATGCTTTATGTTTTGTTATTTTATATTTAAATAAGCTTCAAAAATATCTTTTTTCTTGAAATATATATTTTATTATTTAAAAAATATATATGTATAAATAAGGTAATGAATGTTTTCAACATCCACGAGGACGATAGTGGTATTAATAATTCAACATCCACGATGGAGCGGAATGGGTGGTGAAGCAAAGTAGTCCACCAGCAAAGCGAGATAAATTTTGCAATATCCACCCCTACTCCACTCCATTGCCATCCCTTAAGTATGCTTTATGTGAGCAAGAATCTATTGGGCAGACTCTTGCAAGCTTCCATATAACCCTTTGTTCCTTTCCCTCTATATCTGGTGGATGAATGCGCTTCGACCAAGCCGCAATATAGTGGAGATCAAAGAGTTACCCTTCAACTTACTCATTGCTCATCATAGCTCTGCCTCCCACTAGTTTACTTTTCCTTTGGCATAATTCGAGGATTTCCTTCCATATACCTTTTGAGAAGACACATTTAGAGAACATATGATTTTAATTTTTGCATTTGGTGACATAACATACATTCACTGGCAGTTTCGATACCCAAGCCTGTGGACGATCCTTGGTAGGAAGTCTGTTTGCATGAGAAATTTGAAGTGAAAGTTTCTTTAACTGTCGTGTATGCTATAAATTTTACTCCAACTCAGATCCTTGATAATCTTTTTCCTTTAGAAAATTTGTTTGATACGCCTTTTGATAATTCTACTTTTAAACCTTTAGCGTGTGCTTGTTTTGTTTTACTACAACTACATGAACACAACGAGTTAGAACCCATGCTCATCTTTGTTGTTTACTTATAGTTATGGAATTGAGGGTTTCTCATTGTCGGAATCCTTTTTCATGTAAATTATATATTTCTCCTCATGTCACATTTTGGAAGAATATAAATCATCATTCTCCAGTTTTGGCACAAATACATCCTCTAAACCCAAACATATTCTTGTTCTTTTTCCAACTCTTGCTACGGTCCCTGAAGAATTTGATCCAGTTGTTACATGATGCAAATCTTCGTTGATCTATTAGAGTAAGAGAAACTCTTCATCATCTTAGTGATTATCGTTGTTTTTCTGTTATTGTAATCTTTCATGAGCTTTAATCATACCGCGAGGTTAGTACTGATCCTCATTGACAGCAAGCTGTGGATGATGAACTTCTTGGCGCTCTTGAGAAAGCTCACACTTTGAATCTAGACATTCCTTTCGAAAAATTGTTGTTGTTTCCAAATACGTATATAAAATAAAAAAAAAATGCTAAATGGATATGTTTAACATAATAATATTATAAAACTCGTCTGGTAGATAATGGTTATACTCAAAAGTATGGGCTAGATTAATAGAAGACTTTGCTCCTAAGGCTTGGATAACTCCTGTGTGAAGCTTGTTAGCCATTGCTGGTGTTAAACATTAAAAGTTTCTTCCAACGAATGCCACAAGTTCTTTTCTCAATGGTGATACAGCAAAAATTATACATATTACATCCACTCGATTATTCTCATCCTCCTCAGAAAGTTTGTAGGCTTTAGCGAGTTCTATACAGTTTGAACCAGCACCCAAAGCATGGTTCGTAAAATTCAGTTCTACTATTGCTCACCTTGATTTTAGTTTCAACCCCCGAGACTAACGTTGTTTGTTTATCATACTAATCTTGTCATTATTCATCAACAATTTGAAATGAATGATTTTGGCTCTCTTATTTACTTCTTGGGGCTTTAAGTATCTTCCAACTCTTATGGCTATTCTCTCTCTTAGGCTAAGTATGCATTTAGCTTGCTTTCTCAAGTTGAAATTATTGATAGTAAGTATCTCTACTTTTAAGAGCTCCAATGGATGATACTTTGCTCATTGATCTTTCATTATGTCGCCAAATTTTGGGAGTTTGGTCTATCTCTTAGTGATTCGATCAAATATTACTTATGTTGTTCATTTAGTTAGCCAATTTATGGTCACTCCTCCTTCAAGCTGTTCTTCAATCAAATTCTCAACTATGTCTAAGGCACATGTATTTTATTCTCTGCTAACTCTTCTTTAGTTCTATCTGAGTTCTGACGCCAATTAGGCCGGAGATTCTATAAATTTTCTAAATATCTTGGCGAAGTAAAACATAAATAAATAAATTTGTAGTTGCTCGATCTAGCACTGAATCAGAATATCTGAGTCTTCTTGATGCAACTTTGGAGTTACTTCGGCTCCATGAATTTCCAGAGGATGTGGGCATTCCACCATCCTTAAATCGCCATCAGACTTCATTGTAATATTCACAATACCATTTAGGTAGCTTTATTATACAGTGTTTCATGAGTGCACCAAGTGCATTGGGATTGATTGTCATTCTCGTAAGTACATACTTCGGAATTGTATTTTACCATTCTAAGTACTAATATACACTTTTTTCCCGTTCTTGTTATGGAATCATATGAATGTTATTTAGCCAACGAAGAAGTTTTCTTTTTGAACTTGCCAAATTGTTTTGTAAGTGGGAATACATTGCAAACATTGCTGCCTGGAAAGCAAACAAATGAGCATGCGTGGATTGAAAAAGATTCTGGACTTTAAAATGCAATAACCACAACAAGGTTAAAGTAAAAAAAGCATCAATGCCATTAATGGTGGTCCATTGATGTATTGCTCTTTGATATCATTGGTAGCAAGGAAATGTCAAAAGCGCGTCCAAAAGTTAGTCTTAATAAACATTATAAAATATTTTACGTTTATTATATAAATATTTTTGTTTAACCTATAATATATATAAATATGAATATCTTTTAAATTGATAGTAATATTTATTACGGTTTATTATATTGCTTAACAGCTATTAAAATAATATTTTATTATTAAATTATTTACTATAGTATTAGGATTACTTTTTTTTTAATTTTTATCCTAATATAGAGGTTAAAATAAGATAATGATTTTATTAAAGCTAAGATTTTTCTTTATAAAATTGATATTTTACTTGTTCACAAAACAACAAATATATTGAGTGATATACTTATATTAACCACTGTTTTTTGTTCTTGAATACAATTTCCTACTTCTTTTTTTCTTAGAATAGCTTTGGTTTTTCGGCTCACCGTCAAAACATTTTTTTTTTGTATTTTATTCTCTAGGCATATTTCAAAATATAACAAATTCAATAGCTTTAAAAAAGTTTTATAACAAAAGTTTTTGATTCTTTGGGCATTTCTAATACAATTTCTTGTTTCTTATTTTTATTTGATTTGTTCTAGTCTAAGCAAATTTTAGCATATCGCAATTTCAATGGACTTAAAAAGGAATTCATCACAAAGTACTTTGGTTATTTGTTAAGTTGTTCTTTAAATTATTATCAATTAATTCATTATTTACTTGAAGTAAAAATACATTACTTAATAAATTAAAAAATTTGAACACGTAAAATCATTTGCAATGCATATGATATTAAAAACTAGTATAGATAAAAGCATGAATATAGAGAATGTTTTGAACTAACAAAAATAATCATAGTATTTGTAGATAGTTCATTTTGTTTAGATCAATTTTTTGTATCTCAGGACTTAGGTAAAATGTAATAGAATAAAATAATAAACATAAAAATGAGAATGACTGCTAGGTGCTATGTCGCTAGGCACTATTAGGCAACACGGCCCAAGCAAAAAAATTTTTTTAGGAATGTTTGAAATACTTAGGGATCGTGTTAAAAAAAATATAGAAAAATGCATCAAGGGTTGCTATTTGGGGCATCATCGAGTCTATTCAAATAAGCACAAATCAGTCATCTATCATGCCTAGCTGAGGTGAGGTGTTTGAAGAGTTGAAGGTTCATAAATTTCACATTTTTGCATGAATATATCGATACATAGACTTTATGTATAGATAAGGTACTCCACGTGATCAAAATTCAAAATTTCATAGGTTGTATTAATACAAATAGGGCTTATATTGATACATTGGTTATATTATTGATATCAAGCTTTGCAATAGCTAAAATTCGATTTTTGGACAAAATGTATCAATGCATAAGTGATTGCATCGATACATTCTAGAAATATATCGATATAATCTTCATTGTATCAATACATTTTAGGTTTTTTGCCTAGATTTATTGATACAATATGCAATGTATTGATACATCTAGGCAAAATAGTCTAATTCATGGTATTTTTAGCCTTTGCCATTGATCCAAAAATATGATTTGGCTACGTTTTTGGCACCAAAAATCATTAAATTTCATACCAGGCCTTGTCATTAGACTTAAGATTGGACTTAATTAGCCTAAACAAGTAGGAAATAGGATATTTTCATGAAATACACAACTTGTTAGGGGGCAAGATTGGATTTTCCTTAATTTATGAGTTGCATGAAGCAAGCTGCTCCACCACCTTGGCTGCCATAACCAATGAGAACAAAGACAGCTGAACATACCTAGAGCTATCCCTATGGTACAATGGGACAGCTTAAAAATATCCTCATTTTGGCTCTTCAGCATTGGCTGAACATTTGTTATAAAAGAGCCAATTTTGGCTCAGTAAAAAGACTTCAAGTAGAATTCAAACACTCTTCGGCCACCAAAAAACCAAAAACAATCCTCCATTTTCATAGCTCTTCTGACAACCTTCCAAAACTTTTTCAAAACCTTCACATCCTACCTCATTTCACCACCAAACTCTTCTCCATCCACAGTTACTTGAAAGCTCATATTTGCCCTTTCTCCTTGCTCATTTATAGGAAGAAAAGGAAAGAAAAGTGAGCCAAAAATTAGAAACACAGAAAAACCATAAAAACATAAAAACATAAAAATTATAGCTTTGAAAGAACAAGGAAAAAAATTTGCAAGCTTTGTTGATGTATTTTCTACGCTTTTCTCTTCATTTCTTTGCATATACACACATGCCATCTTAGCTAATTTATGAAACCACGACCTCCTTGAAAAAACAAGCACCTTTGAGTTGGTTTTGATGATGTTTTAAGCTTGTGATGCCTTGATGTGTAAAGAAAAAAAATCACATTTTTTATCCTACTCTAGAACAACCACTATTTCATTGATTTTTAGCATTCTCCACCATCTTTCATGCATAATACTTGATGGTACATTGTTATTTCAAGATGCTTTGATGTTCTATTAAGCTTGATAATGCTTTGTGTGAGCTTGTTGACCCTCACGTCTTTGATGTTGTAAAAATTTGCCATCACATGTTTCATACCATGAGAGCATTATCTCACATGCACATACAATCTTTTATGTTAGCATGAGCATCCCCTTAACTGTTCATGCATTTCTTCATATTTTTTGCATCTTCAGTATGTTTTATATGATAAAGATGTTGCCTTGTTGTTGCTTCAGCATATGTTTGTCTTAAATGCCATGTTTACATGTTTTACATTGTTAAAAATGATTTCTTATGCCTTTTTTTGGTGGTTGTTTGCAAAAAACCTATTTTCAAAAAAACCCCTAAGTTAAATCTACATTACCTCCAATAAATAGAGAATAACATGGATTTGATGTTTTCACTAATTGCTCATCCAATCATAGAGATAAATCAAGCTTGCTATATTTGGATCCATGGATAAATGAGGTTAAATATTGTGGTTTTCCAAAATAAGATAGCATGTTTACTTGTTTTAAAGTATTTATGCCTCGATCTTGAGTTTGATACTCTTGTTTATGACATAGTCAACAGGTTATTTCATCATTCCAAACCATTTTTGGATTGTGTAAATGAGCTCGTGAAGCACATGTCATCCATTCTTTTTTGCCATGGATGTTTGGATGTCCATGTCTTGAGTTTAGGACTAAGAAACCCCAAAAAACTAAAAAACTCCCCTGTTTTTGCCCTGGTAGCACTATAGTTATAACTTAAAAATATCATTTTTGAACCCTAAACAATTTTTCATGATTTTTTGATATTTTTCTGAAAGGACATCAAATTATCTTACCAAGGGTATTTTGTTTGGCCTTGGATCATTCATAATGAATGAGTTACGCTTTTTCAAATTAAAACTATTTACAATCCCTAGAATCGACGATTTGCATTGTGTTTAGGCCATTTCAACTTACTAGATGATTTTTTGAAATTTTTAAAATATTTTTCTTAAAAAATATGGAAACTCTCTTTCCAAAAAGGTATTGTTTTCTATATGACAATTCTATATAGTCGGGAATGATTTTTCAAAGTTCATTACACCCTTTTCCCTAACGTGCTGTCAATGTCGTATTAGACCTAATTGCAAAAATTATTTCCACCTAGAAAATGATTTTTTTGAGATTTTTGAAATTTTTTTTGTTAACTCTTATCGAGTTACGTTTCCAATGGTAACCTATTTACCCCTTGAAACCTATGGACAAACCCAGAATAAACTCAAGAATTGTGACAGTGCGATATTATCCTCTGTTTTTAGACTTGGAAAAAATTAGACAAACTTCCTCAGACCATTTTTTTCAAGGCATACAAATGTCTCAAAATGCATCCGATTAATTCCCCATGGAATTCTATGCCACAACATACACTAAGCTTAAATCAAGGCATGAACACTTTTCAAAAATTAATTTTGTCTTTTATTCAAATCTTCGATTTTAATTTACAACTTATATTTTCATTAAAAAAAATCAAACGACTTTCATTTCCAAATTTACTAGAATTTTCACCATTGGGTATGCTCTAGCACTGTCCCCCAAAGGAATATTCTAACCCTGTTTTTATAAACTTTATTCAAACTAAAAAAGAAATCACTAAAATTTTTGCCATTGCGATACTCCAACCTCATTTTTCAAAAGGATGCTCTAAACCCGCTTTTCAAACTTCATTGAAAATCCAAATTTTCTCTCTCCCAGACTTCCCTAGGCTTCTTAGTCAAACTTTATTTTTCACACCTCAAACGATCACTAAGTCCCAATGTGTCTCAAAATTGTTATCTTAGTTATTCTTAAATAATCAACGACAATTGCAAGATACATTTCAATCATCCTTCCATTTTTTGTGTTTATTTTTATACAATATTTATTACATTCTATTTCATTTCACTAACATGTTTCCCTTTTGAGGTGTATTTTATGTATTCATAATTTTTTTAATTATAAAGCAATGTTCCATGCCGGTATCTCTTTGGTGCTTGAAATAGAATATCCAATTTTTCAAAATTAAATCTAGATATCATTTTCATCAAAAAATTCATATGTTTCCCACATATTTGGGGCGCATACGTGATTTAAATTTTTTTAAAAAAACTCAGATTTACAATTTTTATATAAAATCATGCACTAAAAAGGGATTATATCAAAATAATGACAAGTAAAAATCAAGGAAACTGAAACCAATATAAACATGGCTAGCGAGTCCCAATTTCGGGCATTATGGTGGTGCTAATCCTTCCCTGTGTGTGACCAACTTTAGAACCCAACCAATGAATCTGTGAAACTCGTAAACCTTGAAAATGATGTTTCAAGTTTCGTAACTCAAAAGATCATTTTCCATAGGCATTTTATCATGCCTAGCCCAAAATGGTCAATGGTGACTCCAAGTCTTTGGCCACTTCGTAGTGGCCGTACAAGATCGACCAGACAAGCAATTCGTCCAATAATCCTTCCTCTTATTATCATCTTGTTGCACTTGATTCAAACCTCGATCAAAGAATAACTCACAAGCAATTCCTGACATTCATTTTAAGTTGCATGCGTCACCATCAAAGAAGTTTGGGCAAGGTTGTGTCGGGTAAGCGCCATGTTGCAATAGTAGTTATTATATTTCTAAATTATCATTGTAAATTTTTTTTATTATTAATAAAATTTATCCAATCAGATTTTTTAATCTTATTAAAATTCTTTCGTTAAATATATTTATTTTGAGTTAAATTTTACATTAAATTGCTTTATTTTCAGGATTTAATTTTTCATTATCTTATTTGGTTAGAAATGAATTTATTTGATAAAAAATAAAAAAAATAGAATTTACATTGACTTTTTTATTTTAGTAAATTTTAATTTTATATTAAATTTAAAAATAATAAATTTGAAAATTGAACAAATTTTATATGTTATTACATTTATTAATTTTAATAAATTATGAAATATATAATTACATATTTTTAAAATAAATAATATGTATTCACATATAAAATACATGACGATAAATACTAATACATTAAAAATTTTAATAAAATTACTATTATTATTATTATTATTATTATTAT
>JBBYHO010000021.1:1439771-1456904 GCA_038382025.1 Adansonia gregorii
ACTATAATAAGTGGGCTGACCTCGTTTGAATTGGATTAGTCGAAGTACAATGGACCTTCAAATACCGTAATTTCGATAAAAAATCATTTCGATATAGTACAAATGTTAGCTTTTTTTTTGAATTTTATCTTAAGGGTAATTTAAAAAAAAAGAGATATTAAATAAATACCGAAATTTTGACCTTCAGATACTAGAATTTCGACTAAAAAAATAATATCAATATAATACACATGTCTTGCTTTTTTTATATTTTATCTTAAAGGTAATTTACAAAAAAAAAAAAAAGATATTAAATAAATTTAATCAATCTTTTTTTAGAAATTAGTAAACTTGCTTGATGAGATTTAAAAACAGACACTATACTAATATGTAACTTTTTTTTTGGAAGGGGGAAAAAACCTTAATCATATCTTTTCATATCATTTTTAAGATTATCATTATAAAGTAATATATAGTAGGGATCTTATTAATTTATTATAGTAATCTTATCACTTGTGATTTGAAAGATGTTTGTTTTGGTATCATTGATAATCAAATATTATTTTGCTTAAAAACCATCAATATAATCACTTTAAAAATAAATTACAGAAGTTAATAATTTTAATTAAACTTAACCCTTTTTTAAAATGTTAGCAATATTTTTTATTTATTTCATGATATGGTATAACTAAATTATTAAATTAACAAATATATTTATTGATAGGTAAACTAGCTTTTGTAATGCATAAAAAAACTTTAGAATTGGAAGACAAAAAAACTATTAAAATTATAATAAAAATTACAATGTTACAAGTATTTTTTTTCATTTTAGTTTTTGTATCAATTTTCACCGATCATACCGATTGATACTGTACTATCTTATCCATTTGTATAACATTTTGATTTTTTTTTATTTTTCTAAAATTTTTCACTTATTTAATTCATTTAACCAATGCGTATTGCTTTTCTCTCAAGATCATTTTTTTATAATTTTATTAAAAAATAAATATGCTAATAATTTAAGCAATTTAAACTTGATTAACAAGAATTTATTATATTTTTAATAATTTTATATTTATTTGATATTTAAAAACTTTAAATATTAAATATTTACAATTTTAAAATTTTATACTTACTTAGTATAAACATATAAATATATGTAAAAAAAAGTATATTCATAAATAAAATATATTTAAGTAGAAATCTTAAAAATAAGTTATATATAAAATAAATATTTAAAAAAATTAACAAATTTAAAATTATATATCAAAATACACTAATATTAATACATATCAAAACAATAATAATAATAATAATAATGATAAAAAAAAGAGTAAAAATGGAAATAATGACATCGAGGGCTAACTTGCGAAATCAAAAAACGTAACGGGGCTGATTTGAAGTTTTAACCGTAAACTAAAACCCTAGCTCTCCCTTGTTTCCGTTCTTCTTTCTTCCTAAAGCCCGGCCTTAGTCTGGTCTTCTTTCTCTTGTATTTAACACCCCTACCCCCCAAAACAAAAAAAGGCAAAGCTTGGAAGAAAAAAAGGAAATTGACGGAGAAACCAATGAAGACAACTCAAGGAGGATTCAAGTGAGATTTGTAACAAAGCTAAAAGCTCCATATAAAGTTCGCACAACAGCCATTGCCATCCCTTCTAACCTCTCTCGTTTGGGCCTTTCCTCCATTATTAACAAGCTTCTTCAGGCTGGTAATTTATATATATATATATATATATATATCCATAAAAATCACTGGTGGGGTTTCATATTTTTCATTTTGGAGCGTTTGTTTTAAGTTTCTTAAGAAATGTGGGGTGTTTTTGTATTCAAGTTAATACATTTTGTTATAATTTGATTTGGGTTCTTCTTGGATTTTCGTAATTTGTTGCAATGGCCTCATTCAAGCTAATGAAATTACGTAGATACTTCTGGGCAATTGAATGTTTCGTGGTTTTCTTCTAGGAATTTTGGGTCTTTTTTCTTGGTAATTTGTAACTTGTTGCTAATAGTCTCCTCCAATCTGGTAATGTGTGTGGATGCTTAAAAATTCATTGATTATCGGTTTCTCTTTCTTTCAAGGCTGTTCAGTTTTGTGACTGTGTTTTAGTTTCTTTAAGAAATATGGCTATTACTTAAGTCAAGTCAATGACTTTAGAGCTGTTGGGGTAATTCAGTTAACGGTTTTCTGGTTAATTATTATCTCTTGCTGTTATTAAATTGGAAATTGTGTTGTTATGAACAGTGGATTCTGAGTGGAAAAATGAGCCCTTTGATTTCCTAATCGATAGAGAACTGGTCCGGATGTCACTTGAGCAGTTTCTTCTTGTCAAGGGCATTTCTGCTGTACTTTTCTACCTTTAATCTTTTTAATGGTTGAAATTTGCTTTACTTAGTTTTAAGTAGGTAGAAAAATATTTGTGAGAATAACTAATAAGAAATGTGCAATTAATTTGCTGTTCGTCCTTATCAAACATGTCTATTGTCTAGTTGTCTCTTCTGGTGGTTTCAGAGACCCATCACGATTTTATGTTAATTATTATTCGGTTAGGATTATAACTAGTGATGCAACTGGATGAGGATTGCCATCCTTCTTATCAGCCATACTCCTCAGGAAGGTATGCATGCTAAAAGACTGCAGATATATGAAATTTGAGAAGATTTAAGATAACTTTTCAAACCCTTGATTCCTAGCTGTATTCTATGAACAATTACAGGAGAAAATTTTGGAAATTGAATACATAAGAGTTGTTGCCCCTCGAAAAGAGGAAGAGCCTTCTCGACATGATGATTGGGTCAGTGCAGTTGACGGTTCTAGTCCTGGGTAAGCCCTCCAATATGTAACCATTCAATTGGTACTTCATTTTGTTCTGTAGCTCAGGTTTTTACCTTTACTGTAGCATTACTGTTGATGCAGGTGTTGTCTTATTGATTATGCAAGATTAGATGACTTTGATTTGGTTGGTGTTACATTTATTTCATAACACTGCTTGGTACACATTTTCTGCAGGTTCATTTTGACTGGTTGCTATGATTGTTTGGGAAGGTAAATAGAATTTGTCTTGTTTGATTCTTTCGAACTTTTAAATTTCTTTGTTCTTTTCTTTTTGTTGCTTAACTGGAATTTTCATTCTGAGGATCTTAATTAACAGAAATCTTCCTTTTTCCTGAAATTTTTTTTTCTTTTCCATGTAATTTCCTTGAGGTTATGGAAACGAGCTGGATGGTTTACGCATATACTAGAAGGACACAATGGTGCAATTTCTTCTGTTACTATCATCAACTCAGAAGGTTTGGGCTAGTAGTGGTCGTCTTTGACATTGTAGTCCTTGATATTAATAAAGCATTTTTAGGTAGGACTGTATCGAATATGAAAAGCGAAAGAGGAACCAGGTTGGGGAAGTGAGAAAATGAAAAACAACCTAAGAAATTGTATTTCCTTTTTTCCTTCCTCCTTTTTTTTTTTTGGATGAATAAAAATGGCACATTCAAAACATAAATAAAAAATGCAAAGACGTGATTCAAGAAGCATAAAATGTACTTCCCATCATATAATACAATGCAAATGCACACAAACAAAAGCATAAATGGATATAGAGAGGGAAAGAGATAGACGTACTATATCCGATAAATCTTTGCCCATCTCAACATCCCATTTTCTAACAGAGTGATCCCACGATGCAGAATAGATTGTCTCATTTTGGGGGTAAACCACACAGGAGACACGTTGTGTATGGCCCACGAGTGTAGACACAGCTTCTCCTCGTACAAAACATGAAGGATGCAGAAGAAAAATGGGGGAATTTTGAAATTTATATCAGAAAGCCAATGTGCACAAATAAATACACGTCTTTCTTTATATTATAAATGTTTGGAGAGAAGAATCAAATTAATGGTAATGCTCAAAAGGCATCCAACATCAACCTACTATGTCAAGAGTAAGCAAGGACAAGATCACAAGACTGGAGATTAATAACTGATTGGGTGTCACACTTATCATTGCTATTGTCAGCAAGAACATAATCTTTGAGTTTTACTTTAAGAGCTTTGACAAAGTAAGGATCTTCTCCAAGGAAGCTTTATGCTCAATGGTAAAGAAATCGACTAATTGAAATTTTAAATGTTCGGGGAGCAAATGACAAGGATGACATACCTCTGATTGAGAATCCTGAGCTTTATTATTCATCTTCCTTTTCTTGATTGACACCGCATCCCCATTTGCATCGGAGTCATTTATCCGCCATAAATTGATTGTACCATTCCAAGAACCTGAGCAAACCTATATCAAGTAAAGATATGTTAGAAATCAACATCGACACAGTAAGATAAAGACAAAAAATAAGGAGACAAAAAAGGTTCAAAGAATAGCTGATACCATGTCTCCCGAAATCTTTGCTGCAATGCTGTGTACAGATGCATTATGCCCACGCAAGACGTTGAATGCTCTTATCCTTGCAGGATGATTACTAGAGTCCTCTGCATCAAACTTTCGCATGAAAAAGATGTATCAATTAGTACAGAACTAATTTTCCAGTATGAAACGTATTCACTTTCCTAATTGCCTTCCACAGCCTCAAAGTTCGATCTTTTGAAGCTGTACCTACTGTAGCACTTCGCCCCTGCATGTGCAAGTGACACTACTCATCAATACAATAATAATCACAAAGATGAATAAAAACAAGCTAGAGATAAATTTAAAGGTACCAAACAAGATTGGGCACAAATAGACACCACCGGAAATTGTGTTTAATTTCGCCAAAACGGAAAGGATGATACATAAAGCAGGCTTGCAGTTGTCCAATAATATCAAAAGAAAGCAATAGCTTGTATATGGCATCTGTTTTACCCTATTTAACTGTTTTTTTTGTCCTTACTCCTATCCTGTCCTGCTCTGCCGATCCATCCCGAGAGGCTGGCTTCATTGTACATCACAGTATCACCCATTAGTCATTTTTTTCTTGAAATTTTGCAGACTGGAACGTTTTTTTTCTCTTAACTTACAGTTGGAGTTTGAGCAGTTGTTGCTTTTAGTATTTGGCTTGACTTTGAATCCAGCTTTATGTACATGATAGATACAATTATGTTGATTCATTTGTTTTCCTAATTTGGTCTTGGTCTTCTTTGGAAAGATTTAGGATAGAAAACATTTGTTTTCCCTAAAGTTTGACTCTACCATCCTCTTTCATGCACAGTTCTGCTGCAAAGTCCTCAACTGCATTGATATAGGAGGTGAAGGATCAGCTCTCATAGCTGCTGGTGGTTCTGATCCAATTCTTAGAATTTGGGATCCTCGTAAGCCAGGTCTATTGTTCATAATTTCATGTATAATCTTACGTTTTTTTCCCCTCACTTTCTCACCCACTTGTTGCAGGTGTGGACACACGAAACCACTGAAATTTCTGTCTCACATTAAACTTTTAACTTTTCAAGGAACATCGGCACCTGTGTTTCAGTTCTCTTCGCATAGTTCTTGGATTTCAGCTTGCAAGTGGCACAATAGGTCGCCTTTTCATTTACTTTCTTCATCCTTTGATGGGAAAGTAATGTTGTGAGATCTAAGAACAGCAGTATCGTATTCTCACTATTTCAGCGATATATTATATTTCAAACCAGATGCAACCTTTTTTTTCTCTGGATACGGTTTTGAAAAATACTTTTTGTGCGGCAGTGGCCTCTTGCTGTCATGAATACACACAAGGACAAGGTATGATGTTATTCCTTGTTGCTAAATTCTTTCGATGTAGTTTTCAAGCAAACATATAAAAATCCGCATTAATGTTTATGGCCTTGCTGCAACTTTAGGTATTATGCGCTGACTGGTGGAAAGGCGGTTGCATGGTGAGCGGTGGGGTGGATTCACAGCTCCGTATATCTTCGGATATCTCTATCTAATAAGGTAAACTTTACCTATTTTTCTTTAAATATTGATCTCCCATTTAGCTTTTATCTACTAAAATATGAGTGATACTTGGGTGTGATAATTCATCAGTTCATGCTCCAATACCTTTGTACTGATTTTGAGAACCCCAAATTCCATAAGGCCTTTGCCTTTGTTCAATCAATGAACTTCCACTTATTTGATATCTACTTTTGTTTGATTTATCATGATAATGGTGATGTTAACTTCTTGCTAAAGAACAAAGAGCACAGCGAACATAAGTCGAGACGAGATGATGAGCACAGATGCTTACTTCTTTCTTCCTTTCCAAAAAAGATGGATAACTGATACTGTATGTTATCCTCAGCTATGTTCTTTGACATGATGCCAAAAAACAGAGCTGGGCAAATTGGTATCGTCAAGTGAGAGCTTAAACCATTGAAGGATGGTTATCAACGATCAGCCAATTTTGTTCACTAAACTTTAGGATACGTAAAAAAGGAGCATAGGGACCAAAATTTCCTTCAAATGTTAAAAGATAATGTTCTATTTGTTCATCAATTAGGATTAAATTTTTTTCGGTCTTTACTCATTCATTTTACAGTCTAAGAAAAGAATCTGTGGTCGTCTCTTCTCAAGAGGGTGTTTACACGGAATCGAACCTTGGTTATCCTTGATGCACTTAAGTTTATAGAATATAAAGTGAAAAATGTTGTTTTGAGTTTCAATAGCAATGGTGTTAAATCTCCCATATATTTCCTTGCTGAAAAAGAAACCTCTATCTTTTTTACTTTTTTTTTTTCACCTTATAATATTGAGTGCTCTCATTGTCATAATTTATTTATTAAAAAAAAAAAAATCCAACTTTCAGTTTCATACCCATGATGTATGACATAATTTATTCGGACCAATAAACAATTCTAAAGCCCAAATTGTCTTTTTTTACCCATCTCTTCTCCCTTTTCTTTGATTGATTTTTAGTGCAAGTCTTGGGATGATAATGATATTTATTAATATTTACTAACAGAAGCAGCTAAGATTTGGAGCATATTCCATCTTTGTATAGTATCTACCTAGAAAATGGTCTCATGATATCTTATATTTTAATACCTGGTTGGATTTAAAGGGTTTTTTCCTCTGACAAGTTTGTTGTTAAAACAATAGAAGTAAAGGTCTTCGCGAGGTTTTTGGCTATGTCTGAATTGGACTTGGTACAGTCTGTCCAAATTACTTATGTTTATTATTTATAATTAATAAAAAATTTAAAATTTTTTTTATATTAATATTTATATATTTTATAGTTAAATTTAAATAAAATATATATTTAATTATTAAATATTAATTTAAATCAAATTAAATTCGTTCAAATTAATAAAAAATATTTTTAAAACTCGACTCGTAAACAAATCTAGTTGTGAGCGAAGGATTCGAAGTACTATTGTTTTCCATTCTTGAGCAAGGTTCAATGTTACAACTTAGTATTTCCTTATTTATGGTCGAAATTAATTGCTTAGTACTCTTACCGCATATCATGAATTTGTAATTTTTCCCCACAAAAGAATGCAATGCCGATCTTGGATTTGAGATCAGGCCCATAAAAAGCCCAATAACATAAAATCTGTAGTCCGGTCCAAAGACTTTGGAGGGAAGGATATTTATGTAATTTCACTAAAGAATTTTATAATTTACGTTTTAATGTTAAATTAATCTTTAAAAATATTTTATAATTATAAAATTTTTAGAACGTTAGTAATTTATATTATTGGGAGATTTTGTTTGTAATTTTGGTTACTTTTTTTGGTTTTGGGATTTTGTAGAGGGCGAAAAGGTTCCTTCTTGTAGTTTTGGTGTCTATTTCGAAAAATTTGGCCTATTTCTAGGGTTCTCGTTTTGTTTCCGAGCACGAGAAGCAGGGTTTAAAGCGATCTTCCTGTTAGATTAGTTTCCAAATTTCTGCAATTTCATCTAAAGATCTAAAACGCCCGAAGACGCCATGTATGGATCCAGAGAGCAAGTTAGTCAAACCATTGATTTTAATTTTAATTTAATTTTTTATTCTTCTGATTAAAGACACCTTTGGCTTTGGGCAGATTCTAGTTAATGCACAAAAGCGAAAAGAATGTCAAACTTTAAAATTAACTTCTGTTTTAAAGCCTTACCTGTAATTCATATTTCAGAGCTTCCATCCTACTTTAACATTTGGGTTCTGGTCAGATCAAAAGTTTAGTGTTTCTTCTGCACTCTTCCTTGTTTGAAGCTTTTGTTTTCTTTTCTTGCTTTTAAAAAAAAAAAGTTTTTTCCTCTTAAATTTTTCTCTCTTGTTGTTAATTTAGCTTGAAGTTCACTAATTTAAGTGATTTATTTTTTGCCTCTTAATTATGTTGAAACCAGCTTTAAGTTTATATTTTTGTCTGTTTATTTGAGTTTTGAGGGTTTTTGAGTGTGGACGTGGTTTAGTTCACTCTGGGAAATTTTGGGTGTGCCCCAAACTTGATTATTTTCTGTATGCATTTAATTGATTTGGGTCAATATTAATTTATTTTTTTGGTTGAATATAAATTTTGAAGAGCAATGATTTCTCAATTTTCCTTTTGTGGGGGCTTCTTTTGTTTGTTTCTGGGAAAAGATGTTTAATTTGTAGGGAATTCACAAATAATTAACAATTTCTGGTGTTCTTTTTTTCCTTTTTTGCCTTGTTTGGTTGCAAAAAAATTAGGTGGAAACAGAAAGTTTTCAACTTTGTTATATGTAGTGGCATTTGATTTCTTCTGTGCATGTGTGGTTTTTTTTCTTTTTTTTTTTTTTTGCATGATATTTAATATGCTATGAACTTTTACTGTTCTTTATTTTTCAAAATCAACTTATTTATGATGGAAAAAAGGGCGATAAAGTAGTTCAAAATGAACTTAATTAGTGGTTTTTTCTCTCCAATATCTGACATTGTTTCTTGTTCTTATTTGCCTACCAATTTTATAGTTTAGGTTGATGTCTTCAAGAGTGGAGTAGTGGCAATTTGCAGAGTGATTTGGGGAGAGTTTCCTGTAGAAGGAGTTGGTTTTAAGCTGTGATGATCTGATATAAGGATACACTTATTTTGTGCTAAAGCAGATAGCTACAAAATAGTGGTTGGTTGATTTTAATGCCAGGTAACGAAGTTGACGGTGGGATCTGCACTCTGTTCGAGCTTCAGAACTCTCTCAAGGGCCATCATCTGCCACAAAATGGGGATGGAAATTGGCCCGTGCTTAACTATGATCAGGGGGTTAGAAAGCTGAGACAGATTGGGGCACCCCAGAATTTCAATTTGAAAAGCTACAGCTTGCAACAATTAGGTACCAATTTTCTTGCTATAAATTCTATATTTTCTGCTTGTTTTTTAATTTTTTTTCTTGCTATGGTGAAAAATTTGTTCTGCCTAGTAGAGAATAGTCCCTAACCTGAAATGAGAAAATATATTGAAAAAACAATGCTTATTTATAATTATTTGGAACATCTATTTCATCAGATTAAATTAACAATAATATTTGCTTGTTATCTACAGATTCCGTGAGACGATGGGGTGGTGAAGCTTTAAGTGTGCCACAAATTCAAAACTGTACACAATTGGCTCCTATACTAGAGTATTCTCAAATTCATTCCAGAAACCACCAACTGAATACAAATGACTTCTTGCTTGGTTGTAAGGATTTGGGGATGCAACTGAATCAACCAGGGTTTTTGGGTGAAAATACAGGTTATGATCAGCATAATTTAATTTTCGGAGGCTCTTCTGTCTTTAAATCGCACCAAGAAAATGAGTCTTCTGAGAGTCCCACCTTGACAACACATTCGGAAAGATCAGAAATTACTGAAGCCTCTACTGATTGAAACTTTCGTAAAGGGCAACAAAAACTTTTGAACGCCCAACCTCTCCCTATGCAGCAGTCTGGCTATAATGACATGCAGTTGTTGCAGCAGCACTTAATGATCAAGCAGCTGCTAGATCTTCAGAGACAACAACAACTTCAACAATTTGGTGATGTGAGGCAGCAGAATGCTTTAAACCAACTTTCTGATATTGCCAAACAGTCTGCTGCGGATCAATTCTCACTTCTGATTAATGGAACATCTGTACATGAAGCATCACAAATGTTTATGAACATTGTACAGTGAGGTGCATCTCTCACTACTCCAGGAGTATCTAGTAGAGTTGCGTTCCCACAAGATCAAGTTCAGGCTATGGGCCTAAGTTCTCAGCAGTCAGATGCATCTTTATGCTGTGCTTCTGTTGCTAGTACAAGAAGTAATATGAGTCAATATTCTCAGCAAGGAATCTCTACTGACGCTGTAAACTTGTTGACCAAGGGTGGTGGTCAAGCACAGAAGCCTACCATGCAGTTGTCGGGTGCATTCTTAAGAGATCGATACACTCTTTCACCTGATCAGATCTACATGTCACAAGGTGCCTTAATATCCAACCAAGGATTTCAGGCTAAAAATATGTTTAGATCAGCTTCTGTCCAGAGCATAAATAGTGGGACTAGCTTCCAGGCTGGAAATGCTGCACAAATCAATGCATCTGCCAAGGACTTCAATGGAATGCAAGAGCAAGCTGTTTGGCCTCCAATGCTGCAGAAAACTACACAAATTGGTACCTCTCAGGGTTTGGTTCCTTTAGACCCACTGGAAGAGAAGATATTATATAATATGGATGGCAACTTCTGCGATGCCTCCATAGGCAGGCACACTGATTTAGGTGCTGGAGGTTCCAGCAATGGGTTGGTGAACCCAGATTTTTCAAATTCTTTTCCATCTATTCAGAGTGGGAGCTGGAGTGCTCTAATGCAGTCTGCTGTGGCTGAGGCTTCTAGCAGTGATACTGGGCTACAGGAGGAATGGAGTGGACTGACATTTCAGAATACTGAACAGTCAACTGATAATCAGCTTTTAAACTTTGTTGACAGCGACAGGCAACAGGCAGGTTGGATGGAAGGCAATCTACAGAGTGCCTCCTCCTTTAGTTCAAAGCCCATGACTGTGTTCAATGATTCTGGTGTATGCTCTAGCTTCCCCAATTTTCAGCAGCCCGACACCCAATTTTCAACAGAACATGGAGAGAATCTACCCCGTGATATATCACATGGGTCTTCTGAAAATATGTCTTCCAAAGTCACTTCTGATTGGGTAGATTGTGGCATTCAACAGAAGCAGTCCTTTGAGGGAGGCGAACAAGCTCAGTCATATAGGAATTTAAATAATGCTTGGGCAGGTCAGATGTCTGAGCACTCAAACAGTGGTGCTCAACGGCAGAAGACAATCTCACATGAAGATTTTGGCCAACCTTATATTAAACATAAAGGTACTATCTACTTCACCTAAGGAAATCTTGCTGCATTTATTTTCATATTAACAAGGAGCTTTAAATATTTGTTGCAGGTAGTGCTAATGATGTCTGTTTGTTGAAAACATCAACTGAAGGAGTGGAGCAAGTACAATCTGGCACATATAATAATCTGTTCAGCCGAAGAGATTCACAGATAAATAATAAGCAGTTAATTGGTCAACAAGTTATAGATAATAATATATTTGATTACGTGAGACATGCTGATACCTTTGCCACCAATGAAAGTGAGAGTACAGGGCAAAAACACCATCAGATAAGCGATGTGCCTCATGGTTTTGCTAACTCTTTTCAGGGCGAAGGAGAGATATATGTAAATCAGCAAAAGAGCTATCAAAGGCAGGCTTCAAGTGATAGTTATAATTCAAAAGGAATGAGTGGTCTCAACCAAAGGCATTCTGGTCAGGTCAAGTTTCTTGGTGATGTTAATAGTGGCAATGCAAACCTTAATGAGGTAAATAATGGTATTTTCTTAATTCCAATGGTGTTTTTCATTAATGTTCTTTGTTATATTTATGTTTTGTCCTTTTTGCCGGTACACTTACCTTTAGAAGAGGTAACTTCTGGGAATGATATAAAATCAGTTGGCCCTGATGAATCAAAAACTGCAGCACAGACTAGGTGTTTATTACTTTTATAAGCTCCTGTTAACCGGCTTAATTTGTTCGTTATCTGAACATACAAATTGTTTGCTATTAAAATGTGGGGATATTTGTGTTTATTGTTGCTGTGCTTTTGTTGGTCAGCAGAATCTATAACTGATTTTTTTTTCTTGTTTAATCCTAAAGCTTGGTATATTATTTGTGCTTAAAGTCTCTGCTACATAATGTTGAAAGGTGCTCAATTGAACCTGTGCAGTCAAAATATGCTTGAGCGACTTCACAAGTTAAACCTTCCAAGGGAGGGTGGTTCCATGGCACATTCTGGCACTATAGACTCTAATCCATTGGCCAAAGTTCTGGAGGGTAAATTTGATAGGTCTGTTGCTCAGCCTTATAACACATCTTCTGCTTCTCAAAGGGAAGGTTTAAGGTTGGCATTTCCATCCCAACAGCTGCCAAATTCAAACCTTTTCCTCAATTCTCGGGGTTCACCACAGACTCCAAGTTATCTAAAATCAAGGCAGGTCAATCAGACATGGGCAGCTTCACTATACTCTGTTCAATCTTTGCCTTCAGTTCATGAGTTGTCTCAAAGAGTCCATTTGGATGGTAAATCTAGGACGTCTGGTCAAACAGGTGTTTCATCATACTCAAACATTCAGGGGAGTGCTGTTGCAGCCTGTGCATCCAGTCTTCTGCACTTGAGAAATCAAACACAAATGCAACACATCCCTAGTTCACCTGTAGCATCTCAAACATTACAGGCGATACTTTCAAATGCTATTAGGAATCCCCCTTTTAACCTTGCCACCTCTCAAGATAATTTTGGTCAACAGTTTCCGGTTTTGGAGGCATCACAGGTATCTCAGCCTTCTATCATGTCAGGCATGTCAAGGCAGGGTGGATTTTTAGCAATGCCAAATGCATGGACAACTCCACCAACTCAGCAGAATCTTTCTGTTTTAGAAACTGTCAGGGTTCCTGCCAGCGTGCCTCACTCCATGGATCCTACTGATAGTAGTATAAACTCCAGTAAAGGTGGTTATGGGGAAATGCATGCAGGACAAGAGAGCTCCCGGCAGCAAATGTCTTATGCAACAGATTCTTCCCAGCCAGCCAGTTTCTTTCAAGGAGAAGAACCTTCACAAAAGCATTGCTTAAATGCAAGTGATCAGCCCCGTTGCTCATCGTTGTCTCATTCTAATCTTGGGGTCCTTGATGGGATGAAACATGATAATAACCAAGCCTCTATGATTAATGAGAGAAACTTTGCACCTGCTGCCACTTGTCTGAAACCATCTAAAAGTCTTCAGCAAGATTACTCCGTGTTGCACCAAATACAAGCAATGAATACTGCTGAAACTGATCCAAGTAAGGGTACTGATGATACTCAGCAGGTTGCTTCAGTGGAGGGACAGCAGTTGCATGAACATAGTTCAAGGTTGAGAAACTCAATGAACAGTGAATCATGCTTAGCAGGTGCGGATGACAAAATGCTAAGCTTGTTCACAGGATCAAGAGAAGATCCAAATTTGAAAGCTTTATCACAGGCTTCTATACTAAATATGCCTTCCCATGAGATAGTCCGATTTGGTCAAAATAGTTTTCAACCCCAATCCACTAGCAGCTCATCTGTAACTAATCATACGAATCATGGCGATGGTAACCTGCATATGCCACCCTCTTGGTTTAAGCAGTGTGGGTCCTTTAGAAATGGGCAGATGCTTTCTATGTCTGAAGCCAGGATTACAAATTCTGTCACTGGACGGTTCTCCGTCTTGAAGCCAACTAAGAGTCTGCATATTCATGCCTCTGTTGGACAAGTAGATACTGTGGAGGCTAGTCAAACTGCTATTTCCAGGCCAAGCTCGGCTACCACCTTGGATGCAAATGAACACTTCCCAGCTCCTTATGGCTTGCCATGTATCAACAGTCAAAATATTGTTATCACAAGACCAAAGAAGCGCAAAGTTATAACATCTGAGCTTCTGCACTGGTGCAAAGAAGTGTCACAAGGTTCCCAAAAACCTCAAAATATCAGGTCTTTACCATTATTGCCCATTTCCTTTTAATAATTGTAGTTTCCTTGATTATTGATGGCTTTAGTCACCATTCATATTGGCTGCAGAGATTGTAAAGTTTTCAATTTATACTCCTTTGGTCTTTTTGTTCTATCCTCTCTTATTATAGTTACTTTCGTGAGCTATAGACTCTTTGTTGATTCGCTGAAGTTAATTTTAAGTTATATTTGTTTCCACAGTGTATCAGCACAAGAATGGGCTGAGGCCACAAATCGGTTGTGTGAGAAGGTATGTGCTCCTAGTCTGATAAGATTGGAATTTAGTGCCTCTCCAAATATTTTCGATGTGTTGATCCTAAAATTGATTCTAAACATTGCATTGCTACCGGTAGGTGGAAGGTGAGGTTGAAATACCTGAAGTGCATCCGGTTCTTCAATCAAAGAGGAGGCTTGCCTTGACAACACAGCGTATGCAGCTTTTGCTTCATCCTGCATTGGCATCATTTCTCAGAGCCGATGCAACCTCATGCTATGATAGTGTATCATACTTTGTCTCTCGAGTAGCCTTACGTGATGCATGCAGCCTTTCCCGTGGTTTAAGAAATAATGTGCGGCTCTCCTATGACAACAATAACATGTGAGTATTGATCTTAGAAGTTGTGAATTTATTAGAAGCCTAAAATATGAATTCCTTTTGCATGATAACGTATTTGCAATTTTTAAGTAAACTACAACTGTTCATTAAGTTTAAACTTGAGATCATGTTTTCCTAAAATTTCTGGCCTTGCTTTGAATTTTATGTTTTTCAGGATCTCTGAGAAGCTGAAAACTTTCAAGGAAATTGGTGACCAGAAGATTTTGGAATTCATCGAAGATTTTACTGATAGAGTTAAGAACCTTGAAAACAACTTCCAAAGGTATGAATTCCCTTAATGAATTTCTACAAATTTGGCAACAATTCTTGTTCATGTGATGGAAAACCTCTTGAGTTACACGGAGGCAGAAATTATGGCTGCATTTATATGACCAATATCTTGAGCTGTAATTGATCAAAATCATGTACATACAATTGAATTGACCAAACCTTGTCATTCTAACTCTAGAGGAGAATGTTGCTTACGGCTGGTAAGTCAAACTTCTGTCCTCTTTTATCGTTTCACTTGCTTCCTTACCATCATTTACTGCATGGTAATATGATAACAAATTATGTGCCAAAATAAATGATCTTCCATCTCCTGGAAAAAAAGGAGTGCCCTTTTATGAGTACCACTGCTTTTATTTTCTGGATTTATTGCCCTTCTGCACAATTGTGGTGCTTTTATTCATTTGATGGCAAATTGGGTGTGCAACATGATGATGATCTTTCATGAAATATGAATACTATTTGTTTATGCAGATTGGACAAGAAAGTTTCAGTTCTGGACATCAGAGTGGAATGTCAGGAGCTGGAACGTTTTTCTGTCATCAACCGTTTTGCCAGATTTCATATCAGAGGGCAAGGTGATAACCCTGGAGCCACATCATCATCTACAATCTTCAAATCAGTCCCCCAGAGATATGTCACAGCACTTCCAGCGCCTAAGAATCTACCGGAAGGGGTACAATGTTCTTCACTGTGATCATTATTTAACTGATCTCTCTCAAGTTGGAATCTTATTTTCTGCATGCCATAACAACATCTTACCATTATCTCTCTCTTCAGTAGCCATATTGCTGGCAATCAATAAAGACGAGAATGCATGATGGAATGCCGGACAGGTTAAACCTGTGCTGAGGCCTTCAAGATTATTTTCAGTTGAGGTCATTGCCATCATTGATAAAGTATATATTGTTGCTTGTATATTTTCATGGAAGTCCAAGGAGAATAGGAGTATTCCAAGCATCTTTTGGAAAAGAGCCAGATGATCATCAGTATGAATGTCAACTCATTACATTAATAGTGGAATTTAGTTAGCCTAAAACCTGGGATATTTTATATATTTTTCAGGTTCTCTTCCCGGTCTTCCTTTTCCTTTTTCACTCTTTCAGGTTTTTTTTTTTTTTTTCTGGTTTTAGCTGGAAGAACAGAAGGATAGCACCCCGCTGACCAGCAATTATTCACCGAATGAAAATAATTATGGTAAGTACAAGATGTTGGAATTTTAAGACCTAGGAATAGGTAACAACAGGGGCTTCCCACTTAATGGCCTCTTGGAACACAACTACTTGGTTTAATGCTTCTCTCTGATTTTGCACTTCCAGTAAAGATTTATTTTCCTTTTTCCTCAGTCACGTGTGTGTTTGTGTGGTAACCTTGACTTTGTATTTTATTGGGAGAAAAAACAAAAGATCTACCTGAAAAGGATTGCAGAACATTCAATGACCACTTTATTTGGTTTTCTTTTTAAATTCTTTTGTTGTACCCCACAGCCGATTGAGTAGCAGACAACAGATGACTTTTTGATGACAGGAAAGGCATGTTTGATTGCCTTTTTTGGGGGCGCTTTTAAGGCTTGGAAGGATTCTAAGTGCTTGATTGTCTGAAAGCAGACATTTAAGGAAAATTGACTGAAAGTAGCATTGACATGTCAGCTGGTGTTCGATAGTCAGTCAGTATCCATCCTGTCAGTATTGATTGCAACTAACTTAATATACCCTGTCAGTATCAGAATCTGGACCAAATCATGATTGAAAGTGACGTAAGAAAGAGATTAATGAAAAGCTGAAAAATCCTGTGAGAAGGAGCAGGATAAAATAAAATAAAGAATTAGGAAGAAAATCAGTCAAATTCTTTTACTTTTCTTTTTTCAGTAATAATTCTTTTGGTGGGTTTTGTTTCAAACCCAGGTTTTTTTTGAGGACAGGCAATCCGCTGACGGTATTGGTGGGGATGTCTTGATTTCAACGTCCAAAGTCCAAACACTTCCAACTAAACACAAGTAATAAGACGAAGTTCTGGTGGAAATAACCCAAGGTATGGGGCGTCAAAAAAGTATTCAAAATAACCATTTGTTTACATCATCGTTATCACCTGTAAATTAACCTTTTAATTCTTTTTTCTGTGTGTTATTTTATTGCATTACATGCATCCCGAATATGAGCCATCTTTTACTGGTAAATCAAATTACTTAAGTTGATATAAATTTTGCAAATTTCCTCTTTGACAATCTTAGTGAAAACTAATCAAGCTGATATGTAGGGGAATATTGTATTTTTTTTTCTTTTGTTAATTAGCAGGAAGAAGGGTATTTGGTTTTAAAAACTTGAGAGAGAGAGAGAGAGAGAGAGAGAGAGA
>JBBYHO010000021.1:1457004-1467893 GCA_038382025.1 Adansonia gregorii
AAAAAAAATATAAATAGGGTCATAAAAACCATAAATATTGGGCTTCAAAGTGTCCAATGGCAATTGCTCCAGAGTTAGAAATTTCATATTTGGATTAATCTTGGCCTGAGTCCAAATCCTTGAAAAGGCTTGCAGCCTTACCAGCTCCCTACCTGGCTCAGTTCAAAGACACAGCAAGTCTTGAAGAACTTCATACGAAATGGAAAATAAAAATTCGGGATCAATTCTTTTTTTTTTTAAAGAACAAAAACAATCTTACGAATTTTTCTTACTAAAATAATAATTGTTAAATCAAAACCTTATACAAATTAAGTTGGAATAAGTGTTGAGGCAGGAAGCAATCTCACTTTTTCCATTTTTAAATGTCAATTGGAGTAAAATTTTAACGATTTTCAAGTACTTCTTTAAATAAAACGTTAAATAAAAGAATGGATGATAAAATCAAATTGGATGGGTTGGTCAGCCTAGTTCAATCAGAATTAGGAGGCTTGTCTAGTCTGATATGGCACATAAAATCGAAGATTTATTGAATAGATAAAAAATTAGTTTAAGCTGTAATAAATTGGTGAAGAATTAGATAAAATTGATTAAAAAACTGATTTTGTAATTTTTTATACTCGAAATCTACTAAATATCTGAGTTCTCTGTAATAACGATTCGCATGTTAAGATCTAAGTCACCATACAAGTATAACATTTTTTATATTTTATAAATACGTTAGTGGATATTGGATTCAAATATCCAATAATATCTAAACAAATAAATTGGATTTCGATAACAAATTTAAATACCTGATGTTATTCAACCAAAATTAAAATGGATTTGAATATTGAGTATCTAAGAATTTTTATCCTAAATCTACTATGAATTCATCACAAAGAAAAAATATAATATTTGAACCTGAAAATTATTCGAATTCCTAATATTTAAATCTACAATAGATTTGTTCATGAGCTACGTTATTTGCCTGAGCCAAGCTTTGGACAAGGCTTTCCTTAATTAGAGTTGGCCTGATCCAATTTCAAGTTACTAATTGATAATAAAAAATATTTTTATTTAAATTTAATTATAAAAATATAAAAATATTTTTTATTTTTATGTATTTATGAAGAGTAAATTCAAGTTTTCAGGCAGAGTTCGATTCGGACTTGAGTAAAAAATATTAAAACAAATTTGAACTATAACTCAACCTGACTCATAAACACCTCTAACTCCCAATAATCAATCAAAATAATATCAAATATTTTTTAACTAATTATTGTCATCTATTTGCGTAAATACATACCATTTAAGACATGGGTATCTTTGTCCCCTTTCACTCTTGAGGAGAACGCTGTTTTTGTAGTCAACATATAAATCAATATAACGCATATTCTCTCCCTTTTCCATGAATTGAATTATTTTTTCAAAATATTTGAAGCTTTTAAATAAAAATATTAATTTCAAAAAATAAAATTTGACATAAAAAATTAAACATATTTTAAATGTAGGCTTAGTTTTTACTCCAATATTTAATGTTCTGGCTCAGTTTATTTGACTTGTTTTTTAATTATATAACATAAATTAGTTTATATTTTTATATATAAAATGTAATTTATATTATATAGAAATAAATATATCAAATTATTATATTAACATTAAAAAAAATTAGTAAGTTATCCATACTTTAGACTTAATAAAAATATTTAGTAATAACTTAATAAAAAATAACATTAATTTTTTTTAAAAATATAAATCAAACTTATATTATTTATTTATAAATATAAACGAATTTAAATAAAATTTAAATTTTACATTTATAAATAAATCGAACTTAAATAAATATATTTAATATTAAACTTCACCTGCCCTAACTCTCGTCTCTTTTTCAACCCAGAGTTAAGAGTGAAAATTAATTGCTAAATATTCTTAGCATACAACATTAATTTGTAATTCCTCCCCCCCCCGGCGGGCGGAAAGTAAGGCAAAGATTGTCGATTTGTGCTCGGGTCCATAAAAGCCCAAGTACCGAAACCGGCTATCTGCGGTTACCAGTGGGCCGGTCCAAAGATTTGACTTTGGTCTGAAGGATATTTACGTAATTGCCCGTGAAATAATCCTACCTCACCGGGCCTATTTCTAGGGTTCTTGTTTTGTTTCCGAGAACGAGATCTTCGATTTGGGTTTCGGGCAGATCAAAAGTTTAATGTTCTTTCTACACTCTTTCTTGTCTGAAGCTATTGTTTTCCTTTTTCTTTTGGTATTTTAAAAAAAAATTTCCGTTTAATTTTTCCTCTCTTGTTGTTAATTTAGCTTGAAGTTCACTAATTTATGTGATATATATATATATTTTGCTTCTTAATTATGTTGAAACCAGCTTTAAGTGTATATTTTGTGTGTTTATTTGAATTTTAAGGGTTTTTGAGTGTGGAAATTGGGGATTTAGTTCACTATGGGAAATTTTGGGTGTGCTCTAAATTTGATTATTTTCTGTATGCATTTCGTTGATTTGGGTCAATATTAGTTTATTTTCTTGGTTCAATTTAAGTTTTGGAGTGCATTAACTTTTCAATTTTCTCTTTGTTGGTTTTTTTTGTTTGTTTCTGGGAAAAGATGTTTAATTTGTGGGGAATTCACAAATTGTAAACAATTTATGCTGCTCTTTTTGGCCTTGTTTGGTTGCTAAAAAGTAGGTGGAAACTGAAAATTCTCAACTTTGTTATTGTAGTAGCATTTGATTTCTTCTGTGTATGTGTGCTTTTTTTTTTTTCCTTTTTTTTTTTCTTTGCATGGTATGTTTCAATATATTCTTTATTTTAACATGCTATGAACTTTTACTATGCTTATTTTTCAAAATCAACATTTATATTATGAAAAAAAGGCGGTAAAGTAGTTGAAAATGAACTTAATTAGTGCTTCTTTTTTTTCGCCATTATCTGAGATTGTTTCTTGTTCTTATATGCCTACCAATGTTCTGGTGCAGGATGATTTGTTAAAGAGTGGAGTCGTGGCAATTCGGTGAGTAATTTGGGGAGACATTCCTGTAGAATAAGGTGGTTAACTATAATCAGTGGGTTGGAATATAGCTAAACACTTATATTGTGGCATTGTTCAAAAGCATTTAGCTAAAAACACTGATATATGGAAATTGGCCGGTTCCTAACTGTAATCAGTTGGTTGGAACTTGGAAAGCTGAGACAGATTGGGGTATCCCAGAAATTCAATTAGGTATCCGTTTTTCTGATTATGAATTCTATATTTTCTCCTTGTTTTTGCTTGCTATTGTGAAAAATTTGTTCTGCCTAGTAGGGAATAGTCCCTAACCTGAAATGAGAAAATATTTTGAAAAGATATGCTTAGTTATAATTATTTGGAACATTTATTTCATCAGATTAAACTACCTACAATATTTGCTTGTTATACTCAGATTCTTTGAGAGGCCGTGGCCACAATTCCTACATTTGAGCTTTCTCTAATTCATTCCAGAAACCATCAACCAAATAAAAATGGCTTCTTCCTTGGCTGTCAAGGTTTTGGGATGCAACAGAATCAACCAGGGTTTTTGGATGAAAATATTGGTTATGATCAGCATAATTTGATTTTCAGAGGGGCTTCTATCTTTAAATCACACCAAGAAAATGACTCTTGTGAGAGTCCCACCTTGACAAGAAATTCGGAAAGAGTAGAAATTACAGAAGCTTCTATTGATTTGGACTTTCTTACAACAAAAACTTTTGAACACCCTACTACTGGGTATTCTGCAACCTCTCCCTATGCAGCAGTCTGGCTTTAATGACGTGCAGTTCTTGCAGCAACACCTAATGATCAGGCAGCTGCAAGATCTTCAGAGACAACAGCAACTTCAACAATTTGGTGATGTAAGGCAGCAGAATAATTTAAACCAACTCTCTGATGTTGCCAAACAGTCTGCTGCAGATCAGTTCTCGCCTCTGATAAATGGAACACCTGTTCATGAAGTATCACAGATGTTTATGAACATTGTACAGCGAGGTGCATCTCCCTCTACCCCAGGAGTATCTAGCAGAGTTGTTTTCCCACAGGATCAAGTTCAGGCTTTCCGCTCAATGGGCCTAACTTCTCAACAGCCAGATGCATCTTTATACTGTACTTCTGTTGCTAGTGCAAGAAGTAATATGAGTGAATATTCTCAACAAGGAAGCTCTAATGACGCTGTTAATTTGTTGATCAAGGCTGGAGTTCAAGCACAGAAGCCTACTGTGCAGTCATCAGGTGCATTCTTGGGAGATCAATACACTGTTTCACCTGATCAGATCTACATGTCACAAGGTGCCTTAATAGCGAACGCAGGATTTCAGGGAAAAGATATGTTTGGACCAGCTTCTGTCCAGAGCGTAAATGGTGGGAGTATGTCTCGAAGCTTCCAGGGAGAGAATGCTGCACAAATCAATGCTGCTGTCAAGGACTTCAACGGAAGGCCAGAGCAAGCTGGTTGGCCTGCAATGCAGCAGAAAACTATACAAATCAGTCCCTCTCAGGATTTTGTTCCTTTAGACCCAATGGAAGAGAAGATATTATATAACATGGATGACAACTTCTGGGATGCCTCCTCAGGCAGGAGAACTGATTTAGGTGCCGGACTTTTCAGCAATGCATTGGAGAACTCAGAATTTTCAAATTCCTTCCCATGTATTCAGAGTGGGAGCTGGAGTGCTCTAATGCAGTCTGCTGTGGCTGAGGCTTCTAGCAATGATACTGGGCTAGAGGAGGAATGGAGTGGATTGACATTTAATAATACTGCACGGTTAACATATAATCAGCCTTCAAACTTTGTTGACAGCGATAAGCAACAGGCAGGTTGGATAAATGGCAACCTACAGAGTGCCTCCTCCTTCAGTTCAAAGCCCATGACCGTGTTCATTGATTCTGGTGTAAGCTCTAGCTTCCCTGATTTTCATCAGCCTGGCACCCAATTTTCAACTGAACATGGAGAGAATCTACCCCATCATGCATCACATGGGTCTTCTGAAAAGAAGTCTCCCAAAGTCACTTCTGAGTGGGTAGATTGTGGCACTCTACAGAAGCAATCCCTTAAGGTAGGTGAACAAGCTCAGTCATATAGGAATTTAAATAATGCTTGGGAAGGTCAGATGTATGAGCACTCAAGCAGTGGTGCTCAACAGCGGAATACCATCTCACATGAAGATTTTGGCCAACCTTATACTAAATATAAAGGTAGTATCTACTTCACCTAAGGAAACCTTGCTGCATTTATTTTCATATTATCAAGGAACTGTTAATATTTTTGCAGGTAGCGCTAACGATGGCTCGTCAAAAACATCAACTGGAGTGGAGCAAGTACAATCTGACGAATGTAATAATCTGTTCAGCAGAAAAGATTCACAGATAAATAATAAGCACTCAATTGGCCAACAAGTTTTAGATAGTAATAGATTTAATTACATGAGACATGCTGATGTCTTTGCCACCAAAGAAATGGAGAGTACAGGGCAAAAACACCATCAGATAAGTAATGGGCCTCATGGTTTTGCTAACTTTGTTGAGGGAGAAGGAGAAATATATGTAAATCAACAAAAGAACTACAAAAGGCAGGCTTCAAATGAGAGCTATAATTCAAAAGGACTGAGTGGTCACGACCAAAGGCATTCTTCTCAGGTCAAGTTTCTTGGTGATGTTAGTAGTGGCAATGCAAACTTGAATGAGGTAAACGAAGGTTTTTCTTAATTCAAATTGTGTTTTTCATTAATGTTGTTGATTGTTTATATGTTTTGTCCTTTTTGTAGGTACAATCGCCTTTAGAAGATGTAAATTCTGATGATGATATCAAACCAGTTGGTCCTGATGGATCAAAAACTACTGCTCGGATCAGGTGTTTATTACTTATATAAGCTCCACTTAACTGGTTTAAGTCATTTGTTGTCTAAACATACGTACAAATTACTTGCTATAAAAATGTGGGGATATTTGTGTTTATTCCTTTTGTGCTTTTGTTGGACAGCGGAATCTATTGCTGATTGTTTTTTTTTTCCTCTTGTTTGAGCCTAAAGCTTGTTATCTTATTTTGTGCTTAAAGTTCTATAATATAATGTTGAAATGTGCTTGATTGAACTTATGCAGTCAAAATATGCCCGAGGTACTTCACAAGGTTAACCTTCCAAGGGATAGTGGTTCCATAGCACATTCTGGCACTATAGACCCTAATCAATTGGCAGAAGTTCTGGAGGCAAAAGTTTGTAGGTCTGGTGCTCAGCCTTACAACCCATCTTCTGCTTCTCAAGGGTGTGGTTTAAGGTTGGCATTTCCATCCCAACGGCTGCCAAATTCAAACCTTTTCCTCAATTCTCAGGGTTCATCACAGACTCCAAGTTATCTAAACTCAGGACAGGTCAATCAGACATGGGCAGCTTCTCAATATTCCAATCAATTGTTGCCTTCAGTTCATGAGTTGTCTCAAAGAGTACATTTGGATGGTAAGTCTAGCACTTCCGGTCAAACAGGTGTTTCATCACACTCGAACATTCAGGGGAGCACCAGTCTTCCGCATCTGAGAAATCAAACACAAATGCAACACATGCCTAATTCATCTGTAGCATCTCAAACATTACAGGCAGTACTTTCAAATGCTAGTAGGAATCCCCCTTTTAACATTAGCACCTCTCAAGATACTTCTCAACTGGTTTTGGCCAATCGTTTTGGTCAACAGTTTCCAGTTTTGGAGGCTTCACAGGTATCTGAGCCTTCTATGATGTCAGGCATGTCAAGGCAGGGTGAATTTTCAGCAATGCAAAATGCTTGGACAACTTTACCAACTCAGCAGAATCTTTCTGTTTTAGAACCTCTCAAGGTTCCTGCCAGTTCGCCTCCCTTCATGGATCCAACTGATAGTGGTATAAACTCCAATAAAGGTGGATTCGGGGAAATACATGCAGGAAAAGAGAGTTCCCTGCAGCAAATGTCTTATGATGTGACAGATTCTTCCCAGCCAGCTGTTGTCTCTCAGGAGGAAGAACCTTCACAAAAGCGTTGCTTAAATGCAAGTGCTCCGCCCTCTTCCTTGTCGTTATCTCATTCTAATCAGGGGGTTCTTGATGGGATGAAACATGATAATAACCAAGCCTATATGACTTCTGAGAGAAACTTTGCACCTGCTACCCATTCTTTGAAACCATCTAAAATTCTCCAGCAAGATTACTCCCTGTTGCACCATATACAAGCAATGAGTACCGCTGAAACTGATCCAAGTAAGAGTACCAATGACACCCAGCAGGTTGCTTCTGTGGTGGGGCAGCATTTGCATGAACATAATTCAAGGTTGAGAAACTCTATGGATGGTGAATCAAGTTTAGCGGGTGGGGATGACAAAATGCTAAGCTTGTTCACAGGTTCAAGAGAAGATACAAATTCAAAAGCTTTGTCGCAGACTGCTATTCTAAATAACCATGAGATGGTTCGATTTGGTCAAAATAGTTCTCAGGGCCAATCCACTAGCAGCTCTTATGTAACTAATAATACAAATCATGGCCAGGGTAACCTGCATATGGCACCCTCTTGGTTTAAGCAGTATGGGTCCTTCAGAAATGGGCAGATGCTTTCTATGTCTGATGCCAGGATTACAAATTCTGTCTCTGGACAGTTCTCCCTCTTGAAGCCGACTCAGAGTCGGCATATTCATGCCCCTGGTGGACAAGTAGATGCTGTGGAGGCTAGTCAAGGTGCTCTTTCCAGGCCAAGCTCAGCCATCACCTTGGATGCAAATGAACACTTTCCAGCTCCTTATGTGTTCCCGTGTGTCAACAATGAAAATATTGTTGTCACAAGACCAAAGAAGCGGAAAGCTATGACATCTGAGCTTCTGCAATGGTGCAAAGAAGTGTCTCGAGGTTCCCAAAAACCTCAAAATATCAGGTCTTTACCATTATTGCACACTTCTTTTTAATAATTTTAGTTTCCTTGATTGTTGATTGTTTTAGTCACCATTTATATTGGCTGCAGAGATTGTAAAGTTTTCAATTTATATTACTTTGGTCTTTTTGTTCTATCCTCTCTTTTTGTAATTTCTTTTGTGAACTGTAGACTCCTTGTTCATTGCTAAAGTTAATTTTAAGCTATATTTGTTTCCACAGTGTATCAGCACAAGAATGGGCTGAGGCCACAAATCGGTTGTGTGAGAAGGTGTGTGCTCCTAGTTTCATAATATTGGAATTTAGTGCCTCTCCAAATATTGTCCATGTGTTGAACCTAAAATTGATTCTAAACATTGCGTTACTACTAATAGGTGGAAGATGAGGTTGAAATACTTGAATTGCATCCAATTCTTCGATCAAAGAGGAGGCTTGTCTTGACAACACAACTTATGCAGCTATTGCTTCATCCTCCATTGACATCAATTCTCAGAGCAGATGCCACCTCAAGCTATGAGAGTGTATCATACTTTTTCTCTAGAGTAGCCTTAGGTGATGCATGCAGCCTTTCCTGTGGTGTAAGAAATATTGTGCAGCTCTCCTGTGACAACAATAACTTGTGAGTATTGCTCTTAGAAGTTGTGAATTCATTAGGAGCCTAAAATAGGAATTCCTTTTGCATGAAAACATAATGCCTTTTCTAAGTAAACTTTGGCTGTGCATTAAGTTAAACCTAAGATGGTATTTTCATAAAATTTCTGGCCTTGCTTCTATGATTTATATGTTTTTCAGGATCTCTGAGAAGCTGAAAACTTTTGAGAAACCCAGTGACCAGAAAATTTTGGTGGTCATCGAAGATTTTATTGATAGAGCTAAGAACCTAGAAAACAACTTCCAAAGGTATTTATTCCCTTAATGAATTGCTGCAAATTTGGCGACCATTATTGTTCTTGTGATGGAGAAATGCGCCTTTTTGAGTTACAGAAATTATGGCTGCATTTATACCCCATATCTTGAGCTGTGAATATTGATCAAAATCATGTACATACAATCTAATTGACCAAATCTTGTCATTCCAACTCCAGAGGAGATTCCTAATCTATGGTTTCGCTTGCTTCCTTACCATCATTTGCTGCATGGTAATATTACGTGCCAAAATAAATGATGACGTGGCCTTCCTAATCCCATATCCTGGAAAAAAAAAAGAAAAGAAAAGAGTGCCCTTCTATAAGAACAACTGCTTTTATTTTCCTGGTTTAATGCCTGTGTGTACGTTGGTGGTGCTATTATTCATTTGATGGAAAAATTGTATGTATAACATGATGATCTTTGTTTGAAATATGGATACTATTTGTTTATGCAGACTGGACAAGAAAGTGTCAGTTCTAGACATCAGATTGGAATGTCAGGAGCAGGAACGTTTTTCTGTCATCAACCGTTTTGCCAAATTTCATATACGAGGGCAAGGAGATGCCTCCGGAGCCACATCATCATCTACAATCTTCAAACCAGTCCCCCAGAGATATGTGACAGCACTTCCAGTGCCTAGGAATCTACCTGAGGGGGTACACTGTTTTTCACTGTGATCATGTTTTAATTGATCCTCTCTCGAATTGGAATTTTATTTTCATATATTCTCTGCATGCCATATCAAAACATCTCACCATGATCTCTCTTCACTAACTGTAATGCTGGCAATCAAGACGAGAATGCATGATGGAATGCCTGACAGGTCAACCCTGTGCTGAGGCCCTCAGATTATTTTAAGGCCACTGCTGTCATTGATAAAGTAAATATTGTTTCTTGTATATTTTCATGGAAGTCCAAGGAGAATAGGAGTATTCTAAGTATCTTTTGGAAAAGAGCTGGAGGATCATCAGTATGAATGTCTTTTAACTCATTACATAAATAGTGGAAGTTAGTTTGCCTAGAACGTTGGATAGTATTTGTATCTTTGTCATGTTGTCCTCCCTGTCTTCTTCTTTTTCGCTCTTTCAGGTTTTTTCTGCTATGAGCTGGAAGAACAGAAGGATGGCATCCGGCTGAACAGAATTATTCAGCAAATGAAAATATTTATTGTAAGTACAAGCGGTTGGAATTTTACGACCTAAGGATTTTTAACGGTGGCTTCCCGTTGGGATGTCCACCAATTAATGGCCTTTGGAAGACAACTTGGGTTAAATGCTTCTCTGACTTTTAACACTTCCTTTAAAGATTTCTTTTTCTTTTTCTTTTCCTTTTCCTCAGTCACGTGTGTGCTGTTGAAACTTTGACTGGGCATTTTATTTGGGGGGGGGGGGGGACAGAAGATCTACCCGAAAATGATCGCCGAACCTTCAATGACAAGTTGACAACTTTTGAACCCAAGTATTTGTTTTCTTTTAAATTTCTTTGTTTGTCCCCACAACAGATTGAGTAAAAGACAAGAGATGACTTTTTGACGACAGTAAAAGCATGTTTGATTGCTGCTTTTCTGGGGGCTTCTGAGGTTGGAAGGATTCTAAGTACTTTGATTGTCTGAAAGCAGACATTTTGCAAAAATTGACTGAAAGTGGCACTGACATCTCAGCTCACGCGGAAACTCTTTAATAACTAACTCGTATCTACCCTGTCACTGTCAGTATCAGAATCTGATCCAAATTCATGACTGAAAGTGATTTGAGAAAGAGATGATGGAAAAGCAGAAAAACAATAAACAGAATTTAAAGAAAAAAAACAAAGAATTAGAAACAAAATCAGTCAAATTCTTTTTCCCTTTTGTGTAAGCAATAATTCTTTTGGTGGGTTTTGTTTCAAAACCAGGCTTTGTTTCTGGTTGGAGGACAAGCAATCTGCTGCCAACATAGGTGGGGGATGTCTTGTTTTCAACATCCAAACTCCAAACACTTTCAACAATATAAGCTTAATTATTATCCAATAAAAGTAAAAAATGATAATAATAATAATAATAATAATAATAATAATAATAAAAGATTGTTTTCCACCAGTATTTCCACGTGGGTTTGCTCC
>JBBYHO010000021.1:1523477-1536082 GCA_038382025.1 Adansonia gregorii
TAATATATGGTTTCAAATTGCAGCTATTGATCTAGTTGACGAAGCAGCTGCCAAGTTGAAAATGGAAATCACTTCAAAACCCACTGCTCTTGATGAGATTAATCGTTCGGTACTGAAGCTGGAGATGGAGAGGCTGTCTCTCACCAATGATACTGACAAAGCTTCTAGAGATAGACTGAGCCGCCTCGATGCTGAGTTGTCCCTCTTAAAGGAGAGACAGGCTGAGTTGACTGAGCAGTGGGAGCACGAGAAGACCGTGATGACACACATTCAGTCAATAAAGGAAGAGGTATGCAAGCGTTCGCTAGGAATTTCTGTCAAAGCTTTATTTTCTACTGACGTATATTTTGTCATTTATCAACCGCAAGAGTGAAATGTTTCCAGATTTTGTTACCCTTTTGACCTATGTTACTTGGACTTTGGTGCAAGTGTCGGATGCAAGTATATGTCTTAAACGGATATTTTCAATTTTTCCAAGATTTCCATATTTGGAGGGTCCTTGGAGGACCATATCTCCATACGCATGCCCGGATATGCGCCAAACATGGGTATTAGACATGGATGATTCAAGAAAAATGAAGAGTGGAAGCAATATAGCTTTTCACATTAATGTAGAAGCTGATGAGAGGGCTGGCCTTTTATTTATATCATTTGAAGACATAATGAGTCTGCTAACCATTTTATTTAAACAGATTGACAGGGTAAATATAGAGATCCAGCAGGCTGAGCGGGAGTACGATCTCAATCGTGCTGCTGAGCTGAAGTACGGGAGCTTGAACTCTTTGCAGCGTCAACTTGCTGATGGCGAAAAGGAATTAGATGAGTACATGCAATCTGGAAAATCAATGTTGAGAGAAGAAGTTACAGGAAATGATATTGCTGAAGTCGTTAGCAAATGGACCGGGATACCGGTTTCCAAGCTTCAACAATCCGAGAGGGAGAAACTATTAAATTTGGAGGAAGTGTTGCATAAACGTGTCGTGGGTCAAGATCCTGCGGTTAGATCAGTAGCTGAGGCCATTCAGCGATCTCGAGCTGGTCTCTCAGATCCCCGCCGTCCAATTGCCAGTTTCATGTTTATGGGTCCCACTGGTGTAGGGAAAACGGAACTTGCGAAGGCCCTTGCATCCTACTTGTTTAATACAGAAGAAGCACTTGTTCGCATCGATATGAGTGAATATATGGAAAAACATGCAGTTTCAAGACTTATTGGTGCTCCACCTGGTTATGTGGGGTACGAAGAAGGCGGACAGCTGACAGAGACAGTTCGCCGCAGGCCCTATGCTGTAATTCTTTTTGACGAGATAGAGAAAGCTCATGCCGATGTATTTAATGTTTTTCTCCAAATTTTGGATGATGGGAGAGTCACTGATTCGCAGGGTCGTACTGTGAGCTTTACCAACGCTGTCATCATTATGACTTCAAATGTGGGTTCACAATACATTCTGAACTCAGATGAAGACACACCGAAAGACATAGCTTATGAAACTATTAAGCAGAGGGTGATGGATGCTGCAAGAGCAATCTTTCGACCCGAGTTCATGAATCGTGTTGATGAGTATATAGTGTTCCAGCCTTTGGACCGTGAACAAATAAACAGTATTGTGAGATTACAGGTAAGTTCCTCTTTGTGAATTCTTTGTGGCGTAATTGGTTGCATGTGCACTTCCACAATCTGGAATTTGTCGTGGATAGTTTATCACTACCTTTACCTTTTTTTCCGTGTTTGTTTTACAGCTGGAACGCGTGCAAAACAGGATTGCAAATCGTAAAATAAAACTTAAGGTGACGGATTCCACTGTTCAGCTTCTTGGAAATCTGGGTTATGATCCAAACTATGGTGCTAGACCAGTCAAAAGAGTGATTCAGCAGAACGTGGAAAATGAACTTGCCAAGTGCATCTTGAGAGGAGAGTTCAAGGATGAAGATACCATCTTAGTCGACACGGAGCTAATGGCATTTGCAAATGGCCAGCTCCCCCAGCAAAAGCTAGTCTTCAAGCGACTTGACGATGATGATTCTGATACTCAAGCAACAGATAATAGTGAAGAAGCTTTATCACAGACTGTCTGAAGGTTGGTACTTAAAATGTTTTTGCCTAAATACTGTTAAGTATTACATAATTTTGCATGGTGAATACCTTAAGCTTTACTCTTTGAATCTCTCATATTGTATTTGACTTCTCTTTTAAATCACAGACTCACAATTTATATCCTAGATATATATTCTTTTACTGATGGTTGTAATATGTTCAGTTTATAGAAGTAATCATGGCTCAGGATGTTTTCTTTGGGCCTGTGTAAGACAGGTGTTGGAATTGAAACCAATGAGTAAAAAAAAACTTGACCTTAGGTCGAACCGTTTGAAACTTTCAGATCATTTTTCAACTGGTTGGAACGGTTGAATCAGATTGTTCAATTAAAAAAAGATTAAATATTACATTAACGAAGTAATGGTTATTTATTGGTTGAATTTATTTTTTGCCGGTTCATTAGATGGTTTTTTGTATGCATCGAGCTAGATAGGCCATCGGCTCCCTATTGAACCACTTGGAACATCGATCTGGTTTTTTTCAACATTGAATAAAAACATTGATATGTCATCCGTTTGTTTAGACATTGATGTGCCTATCATTTAAGGTCTGACTGAAATGAACAAGGTGTTAGATATCCATCATAAATCTTGCCATTTACTTTCAAATTCCTGTTTATTCTTCGGACTGCAATTCTATAAAACATCTGAACATCAGCAAAACATAGCTGTTCCAGGCATGGCTCCAAAAGCCACGCACACAGACACACACGAGAGCAATGGCCTCCATTTGTCAGGGGAAGCTCGCATAAAAGGATTCCTCCGGTTTGCGTGTTCTCAAAAGACTTATATTTAGCAACAAAACAGTTCATTTTCATTGAGATAATTCATTGGATTCCTCTGGGTGCAAAACGTACTCTCAATGCTAAAATCCGTATATTTTTTGAAACCTAAGGTACAAATGTTCAAGTTTATTTTACAAAACATGTAAAATTCCTTTTTTTTTTAGGGGGGGGGGAGGGGGCCTATATGCATGATCTTCTTATAATTCGAAAAGCAGAGAATTCGATATTAGCACATTTACTATTAATAGAGGCATAGTTAATGAAAAATTTTAAAATAAAGAATGATGCAATAATAATTGTATGATAATATCAAACACATCAGTTCAGAAAAAGATGAACCTGTTAATTTGTGAAAATATGAACCAAACCCATCACTTTCTGCTATACATGCAAATTCATACACGCAAGGCACTCAGCAACATAGTCACATGCATGTGACAAAACAAGAAGACATCTGATCCAACAACTTTGGATATCCGAATCCGATATCCGGCACATATGCCAACTCTATTATGGTCAGATCCTCTTCTCTTGGCCCTATAGTTTTTGGCTTTGAAGTTTGTCACAAATAGTAATTAATCATCTATGCCGGTAGGACCTCCTCTTGACTTCATATTGATCTTTTCGCATCTTCTGAAGCATCAAAGCTCTTGTTTTACCATCAGATTTGAGACCAAGCTTTTCCATTTTGAAGTACAGCTTCTTTGCTGAATCAACTTTGCCTCTTAAGCACATTCCTTGAATAACAGCATTATAAAGAGAAACATTTGGTGGAACTCTCTGTAAATGACCAAAAACACAAAGAATTGTTAAATGTCAATCTTTACAAATTCAAGGGATCTACCAGCAGTTTTCAAAGGAAGATAAGAAGACTAATCATAATCTTTTTGGTCTTGCGGAGTTCGTATAAAATTCAACATTGACACCACGGACAAGTAAATTTTTTTAAACCTCCTCATAATGGAACCTGTTTGACCATGACTATGCAACTTCATAACTTCTTTCATTTCATTCATCATACATATTGTGCCTAACTTATGTTGTCCCGATTTCCCATTTTTAAAATACCCGTATCTGGCACAATTTCCAATATGGATACGGGGATATGACCCTCCAAAAGCCCTCCAAATACATTGAAAAACATAGAAAAAATTAAACATACTCATGTTGGAAACATACCCATATTCGACACTCACAACCCAGCTCAAAGTAACATAGTGCCTAACTACAAAATACAAAATGGAATTTCTATTCAACTCCGGTAATTGAGGCCCTTATTGACTGCTAATAAAATAACAATGATAACATTTTGTGATGTTGGTCAATGATAAAGCCTTTGTCCTATCAGGGAAAAAATGTTTTGGTCTTAGTTTATACTTCAGATGCTCCAAGTACCATAAATAGTTTCTTCCAAAAAATTTTGTTTAAAAAGAAATCAGGAATATCACTTCGCATTCAGTAGCATGCTTCTAACAGACTTTAGAACTCCACGTTTAGAAAAAAGTTGCTTGAAGATCAACTAAATGAAGACAAGCTAAAAGTCATTTAAACAACAAAATATTCGTTTAGAGCATATTAGTGTAGCATGTCCGAAAATGTAAGCTTACGTATAAGATTTCCTCCACTTCATCCCAAAGAGATCCCCAGATGCAGTTTCTTAGTAACGACAAATGAATAAATATATCGGGAATACACTTCTGATGAATCATGTGGTCATAAACTTGCAATGCAACTTTTGGTTTCCTGGCAGTCTCGCAAGCACCAATGACGAGATTATATGATGCAGTTGAAACCGACAATCCTGAAGCTTCCATTTGCCATAAAAGCTGCAAGGCCCTATCCCACAAACCAAGCTTCTGGCACGACATTAATGCAGTGTTGTAGAGATGAAGATTCACTGGTGTGCTCTGTTGTCGTATTCTTTCAAAGAGGTGAAGAGCATCAGCATGTTGATTCGCCCTATACAAAGCACTAAGCAGTGAATTCCATGTGAAAGCATCCGGTTTATGACCCAAGGATATCATAATATCATATATTTTAAAAGCTAATTTGACCTCTCCAGCTTTTCCCAGTGAATTGATTAATGCATTGCATGCTACTGGATTTGGCTTCAATCCATCATTCAACATTTTCTGAAAGATAGATAATGCTAAATCCCATTTCCCTTCCTTTGCAGATGCGCTAATCACAGCATGCATTGTGTCATCCCGGGGTTCTAGTTTGTTTTGAATCATCTCATAATAAGCATCAAGTGCCAATTCGCTCTGACTACAACGAACAAAAATGCTAACTAGCAAGGAATAAGTGACTTGTGTTCCAATATAGCCATTTTCCTGGATTCTTCTCCACAACCTCTCAGTTTCAACCCAATTGTTCAATCTTCCACAAATAGATATAACTGTATTATAAACAATCACATCAAAACATTTTCTCTGCTCGGATTCCCCTTCCAATTCTGCAAAAATATCAAGGGCTGCATCACAACCCTGAGTATCTGCAATGGCTTTCAGTATTAAGCTATAACTATGCCCTGTAATAATACCATTGGTCTTCATGAACTCGAAAGTTCTCAATGCATCATCAAGCAGCCCATTTCTTAGCATGCAAGAAAGAAGCGAATTGTATGCATGAGCATTGGGTTGAAGACTTGATAACTCCATTGATCTACACAATTCCAATGCACTTCTAAGCTTGTTGGACCTACTAAGCATCAAAATTCTTCTCGATAATTCGTCTTCGCTCCTTTCCTCCAAAAAATGTACCTTGCTATCATCATGAACAGCATCCTTCCCCTTTGAACTTGTTGAAGGCTGACCAATAATACTTCGGGGCTCAAAATCCAAATTTTGAGCAACCACCAAATTTTCCCAAGGAGGCAAATTTTGACCCAAAGAATCCAACTCAAATTCTTCTTTCTCTTTTTGAATCAAACTATTTTCATCATCATCTTCACAAACCATCTCAGATTCAAAACTAGCAGCCATTTTCATTACTTTAACCCTCTTATCTATTCTAGTGGACTCGAATTGCGAATTCATCCTTGCCATTTTCGTTGGTAAACGACCAACCCAAACATAGTTATCAATTTGCATCCAAACCATGTTTAGCCTAGATTGCACTACACGCCTTCTGCAAGTTTTCGTAGCCAAAGCACCGTAGAAGCAACCATAAAAACACCTAAAAGAGACAGTATCTCTACTTTGGCTGTATGAATGATACCGGCGTCCAAACCCATTCGATATTATAGCAAACGAAGTTGCTTTCCTCAATAATTCTCCCATAACCAAACACTAGAGAACATCAATAAACAGATCAAATAATAAAAACTTCACTAAAAATTCAACTTACATGAGCAAAAGCCCCCAACTTTAAGAGCATGAACGAACCAATTGTAAGATAAACTTTAAGCAACACAACCTTCTTAGTTCTGCTAAGAAAGCATATTACTTTGGCATAAACCAATAAAAAGTTTTTGAACTTTGAGGCTCAGACAAGCAAATAGAAAAGACCCATTTCAAGTTTAAAGCTTGAAATCAGAAACAAAGAAATTAAACCTTCTTGTTTTTAAATGAAACAGAGTTACCTGCAAAGAGCTATGGGACTTCAAAGATAGTAGTGAGTATTGGGAGATGGAAGAACCTTCATTCTTTTTTCTTTTTTTTTTTTAAAGATAATAGCTGAAACGATATTTTTTTGTAGGCTTTCGAAACACACCGTTTTAGCCTCTTTAAATTCTAATGTAGGCAACTCGTACCTTACCACTGCGGAAGAAAATTGAGAACAGTTTCACTCTCTGAAGGATCGAACAAAATGGGTAATTTTTTTTTTATTTTTTACAAATTTTGTTGTTCTTAATTTTTTTTCTAGAATTGATTTTTATTTTTGATTGGAATGATCCGAAGAAGAAGGAAAAGATTTGGGAGAAGAATCAAAAGAAGTGAAGGAAGGAGTGGCATCAATAGCATTACTGCCAAATGGGTCCCTTTCAGGCCACTTCATTCAGCTTCCTCAATCTATCTGCTATGGCCTCCATGGCACTGGTACGTCCTTTTTACTTGTAATTTATCCTCAATTTTTGTATCTTCGTTTTTCTTTTAACTTGCTAGTAACTGGGTTCTTTTTGTTTTTGTTTTTTTTTTTCATTAATTTCATGTATAAATCATTTCTTATGATTTCACTAATGGAAAAATAAGAATTTGTGGGAAGTTGTCTGTAAATTGCTTTGCTTTGTTTAGTACTTTTATTTCCTTAGGTTTGTTTAGTTTTGATTCATTAGTTACACCAATGTCTATTAGCAGAGTTGTCTTAATGTAAAAAATGCTCCCAGATTGCTACACATTTCAACAAATGATTGACTTGTAATCTCAAATGGCATGTATCTATAGATTACTTAGACTCAAGTGTGGATATCGGATACGATTTTTTTTTTATTTTTTAAAAGATTTTTTTATGTATTTAGAAGGTTCTTGAAGGGTCATATCTACATAGCCATATTTGAAAATGTATTAAACATGAGTACTTCAAAAAACAGAAAGAGTTGGAGCAACATAGATGGAGAGTGTAATTTAATCTTCTCGAGCCATTCAATATCCTGGATAACTGAATCATATTATGTTTATTTCATTGCTTAGCTTGGAGGATATGTAAGCCTCCAAAAATAAACTATAAATAGTTGGTGGTTAAGATACTGGATAGTAGATGTCATCTATGTCACCCGGACTGTTTATTTTCCCTGAAGTACTCATATCCAACCTTTGTATCTGACACATATTTGGACATGGTTATAAGGTCTGATCTTCCTAATGTATGAAAAAACTTAGAAAAAAATCGAGTATATACATATCAGTCAAGTACTCATATCTAAGACTCATCTCAAGTTTGGGCAACATAGGATATCTTGGAGTAAATTTGTCTGCCTTAAAATATTTTTCCATGGCTTCCTTGATCCAATTTCCAAGCTGACGTCAAAAGTTTTCTAAGTCATTTTGGTTTGGATACCTTTTTTTTTTCCCTTTTCTTTTTAATGCACTCTATTTGTGTCTCTCATTGCATGATTAAAGAATTGGCTTGTGAGATGGAGTGCAGCAGGGGTGAGGATTACCGCTTGATCAAGCTTACAATCATAGACTACAACGTATGCGTCCTAGTTGTGTTCCAAAAAAATTCCATCTTTTTTTTTTTTAATTAATTTTTCTCTAATTTGTTTTAGTAATCTGACAGAGTAAGGAAGAGCATACTGTTATAGTGGAGTGTAGAGGGCATGATGCTGCTCGGTTCCGTAACATCGACCATGCTCATGGGTAAGTCGGTCTTAAAACTACTATGTTACTCCGACTATAATTTTCCTTGAAGTACCTGTGTTCGACAGATATTCGAACATAAATATGAGGATACAATGCCCAAAATGTATGAAAAACAAACCTATCCGTATCAACATTTACCCTTGAGTCCAAGTAGCATAGTTAATTGTCCATGGTTGATGTTAATATAAGTGACATTTTTTTACCTTCTTATCGCTTGTCTCTCAACTTCTAGACTTTATATTATATATCCTGATACATCTTTCTGTTAAGATCAATTTTCCCTGCACTGTCATGGTGTCGCTGGTCCAAGAGTCAGTCCGTTGAGTATCGGCCCGTGACAGTCGCATGTGGATAACAATTAACAAATGGCATATCTCGTTGAAATTCATTTTGTTGAGACAGTTGGGAGAAGTATGTTGTGGATATGGTTGAACAAAAAGAAGGGAAGAAGAAGATCTCGATCTCTTTCGAGTGCGAGACACTGAAATCAGACGAAGCAGCTGAAGATCATATAAAGCAGTTCATGCCTAAACTATCCGGGCTAGATGCTGTCGGTATGTAATCTTAGCCATTTTTTTCCTCTTATACCTAATGTTAGGTAACTCTTGTTTACTATGCTGCAATTCGTCTCCTTCAAACCTGCAACATGTTATAGATTCATGACAATTTCAATTTAACCTTAAGCTAATTAAGTTTTTGTTTTCGTTTTTCCTGTGCTCCAAACTTCAAGCTGAGATGACCTCTTGATCCGAACAACCCATAACTAAGTTATTTGGACTCTAGTGTGAGCATCGGACATGGGTATGTGTCATGGGTATGTGCAATTTTTAAAAAAAAAATTTTTATAAATTTTTTCATGTATTTAGAGGGTCTTAGAAAGATTATTTCCCCATACCTATGTCCAGATATGCATCGGAAACATATATCAGACACGGATACTTCAATGAAGAGTTGGAGCAACATGCCCTGTAAAATGTTCCCCTATATTCCAGCTTTTTTCTGGTATCTGCTGCTATGTTGCTGAAACTCTTCATTTTCTTTGAAATACCCATGTCTGATATATTCTTGGATATGGGTCTCCTAATATGCAGAAAACTTTAAGAAAAAAATTGAACATACCTATATTTAAAACTCGCACTTGAGTTCGAGTAATATAGATATGCTGCCTCTTTTTTTCCTGTTTTGACCAAACCTCATATCTGCCTGATAAAAACCCCTAACTGGAGTTTGGAATCTATGCAGTTAATATTGGAAGGATGAGCATATCAGGGATGGATTTTGAGGCAGAAGCGACAGATTCTAGGCAGTGTTTATCAACTGCTTAAAGATTTATGTTTTCCTAATGTGATTCACCAGAATATAAACATATAAAAACTATCTAATCTATAGTTTCCGTAATGAGTTGAATCTTTAAATCTCACTGATATCTGTAAGATGAGTTAACTAGTGCATATTTCAATCACATTGCCATTCCTGGAGTCAAATCCCAAATTGATTCTATTATGAGAACCAAAGCTTTCTATCCTCGTATTCAACTACTTCAACCACTTCTAAAGACCCTGTGTTAGGGGGGGCATTTGGGGATTCAAAATTTTTTTGTATGATTTGATTTCTTGTGTCAGATAAATCATTACCCACAAGGCGTAGAAAGGGAGGTCATTAGCATTTCTACCGTAAAATGATTTTCAACAAAATCAAAAGGAAACCATTGTATAGCCATTTATCAACATCTATATCGTATATTGATTTTTGACAAAATGAAAACGAAACCTTTGTATAACGATTCACCGTCAGTTATATAGAAAAATTGATTTTCAATGAAAAAACACTGTATGATCATTCATCAACTTGTCACTTCCCAAATTGGATAAAAGTGCAAACGTGTAGCTGCAAAAGTACGTTCTCTTGACTGGGTAAAATTGCAAACCTATAGCTGTAATGGCAACAGAAATAATAGTGCTTTGTAAGCTAACTGAAAACTTGTTGCTCAAGAGATGCAACAGGTACAAAAGCCTAACAGATTTTCAAAAGTTGAGGGAAGATCGATGAACAGTTGACTCACAGAGATCGAAAACTTGCAAGATTGCCATGCCATAACATGATGATATTATAGGAAATTGACGGTTTGTTCTTGGATAATGAAATCCCATGAATACTCTTTCAGAATTCAGACTCCAAACAGCAAGTGAACATGCCAGATTTTTACAAAGCTAGTTTTTCGGCGAATGATTTTTTTTCTGTACAAAGAGGTCGCAGCCCAAAAAAAAGTAAATGCTAGAAATTTAAACTTCAAACTTACTATATATATCATGATTATATGAATCAACTTAATTAAATTTGACTTTCTAGTGAAAAAAAAAAAATCTTAGGTCTCTCAATCTTCCATTTGGTCGACATGTAATTGAAAAGAAATAATAAACTTGATAATGTGTATCCGCATTATGTTCGTATATTTTACCTTATCATAATCCTGACAACTTAAAAGTACCAAATATGTACATAAAAACATATAAAGTATCCTATATACTGTTTTATCCCAATTATATCATAGTGTGATTAAGTTGACACAAGTTTTACACCGAGTTCTTAAGTCATGGTGTCAGTTTCAATTCAACTAGCCTTTTGGTAAAAGGGAATGCACAACATAATGAATCCAGACAATGAACTCCGTTGATCACAAAATCGGATTCAGAGAATTCCCATCTCAAACATTTACAGAAAAACAGCCTTCAAAATCAGGATGTTCATTTGAAAAAGCAAGTAAAAAACACTATACAGAGAAAGGAATGAATTATGTAAACTTGATGAATTATTGAAGATACCAATCAGCTATTGAAACACGTATTAACCATACATAAATATACAAAGTACACAAGATATTACATATTCGCAATGACCACTGTTAAACTAATGGGTAATTGAAGAGCAGATGGTTAGTAGTAATAGCTTCTAAACCTTCTAGACAACACTTGATGAGGGCTACATAAGGCAGCAAAATACCAGAGTAGGCCAGGTTATGATGAATGATTTCATAACCCAGAGAAACGAAGTCCGTACTAGATATAGCCCACCTTGTCTCCGCCTTATCTATATTCAATCCAACACAAGATCAATCTGCACTTGAGATGATAAACAAACTGCAAAGAATAGGATACATCTTGTCAGATATAGCTGTATAGGGATTTTTTTTTTCCAGCAAATAAGTCACACAAACCCCCCAGCATAACTTAATTGCCCTACACCATATGCATGCTGGTTATATCAGAAAGGATACATTTGTCTGATTCCCGTGTGAATGAACCATAAACAAATATTTTCATTTGTGTGAAAAGTTTTAACAGCTTTTTTTTTGGATAAATATAAGTGCTTGCTGTGAGAGATTACCTAGTTTGCATTAACGTGTCACTCTGATTCAGATGCTCCCTCGGAATCAGACAAGGGTAAAAGGGTGCAGATGCCAAGCATATGTCCATTTAGGCAGACATAATACTCGATGCAATCCTCATAAGCACCCAACCTACAGCTTGCACTCTGTGGTACCATTTTAGCTTGCAGCATGTTCCACAACTTTGCCTTGCAATAAGGGCACACTGCTGTTGGATGAAGCTGGGCACGCCTGTCGATCAACATCTTCCGAACCTTTGAAAACAAGAATGACTTGAACACTCCTCGGAAAAATCCCACATCCCCCTCATCCCCTTGGTCAAGATGTTCACAAGGGTCAGACACATATAAAACATCTGTTCTGCATTGTGGTAAAAGGAAGCTCTTGCCTGAGGTTCTAGAGAACCTGGTCCTGTATACAAAATGACCCGGGATTTGAGCACCATTGAACAGGCGACCACCTCTACATCCAGAACAATAAATAAGCAGCTTTCCAAGTGCTCTCCAGTTTCCATCAACACTGTGACTTCCACTAGACTGCAGATCAAGCATCATCTTCGGGGCCCTTGTTTTGCAGAATTCCTTCCATAACACTCTCTTGGCAAGATCATCAAACCATTTGCATACACATGAAAGAGCGGCAATTAACTTAGGATTCCAGTTCAGATGTTGAAACACTAGAAAAATCACATCTTCACTTAGGTGACCTTTTGTGCATTGACAAATAGATGAGTGTATGCAACGATACTGCTTTGTTAGAATCATTGTCTCCACACAATACGTGCAAAAGAAACAATGATCAGATGTCCTGTTTGCACAAGGCAACATAACAACATATGATTAGCCACAACATTTTACTATCTTGACAACCAGTTTCTGAACCAGAAAACTCAGAATAAGCTATAATTCTGCAAGGATGACTACAAATTAAGATTCCTCAATATAATGGTTTAGAACCTCAAAAACCAGTTTCCTTTTCTAAGCAAAGGAAAAAAAAAAAATAACCTTTGTCATCATAACTGCCTGAAACTAACAGCATAAA
>JBBYHO010000021.1:1561467-1579431 GCA_038382025.1 Adansonia gregorii
ATCCGAGACAGGTAGCAAGATCTTGCTCACTACCCGAGCGGAGGAACTACCTTTATATGCAGATCGGGACGGATATATACACGAAACGAAGGGGTTAACTGAGGAGCAGAGCTTGGAATTGTTTCATATGATTGCTTGTTCTGAAAGAGATTTTAAAGGTATAACATCATTATCTTAATTATTCAATTCTCTAGTTTTAAATTAATTCAACATTGGGCATCCATGTTACCCTGACTCGGGACGAACGAATATTGAGTATGTATTCGACATAGTATAACACATACCAAACTCTATTCCTGGATTCTTAAATCTCAACCATAGAAGTCAGTCCTCTCAGTAAAGGCCTTCAAGCTTTAATTTTGAGTCTTAACAACTATTTCATTGCTGTTGTTTTTTGGAAATTTTGCAGAGTGGTTTTCAAGAAAGGGAATTTTAGGGGAGGAGATAGTTAAACGTTGTGCTGCGTTGCCGTTGGCCATAGTCGTAATGGGAGGAATTTTAGCTACAAAGAGCTCAGCCGAAGAATGGGAAATGGTGCTTAATCAAGTGAAGTCAAACTTGTCAAGGGAAGACTTACACTTAAATGTTTCAGATGTGCTGGCCTTAGCTTATGATGATTTGCCATACTATTTAAAGCCATGCTTCTTATACTTGAGTCATTTTCCAGAGGGTTACGAGATACCTGTCATCAAACTGATTCAATTATGGGTTACGGAAGGTATTGTTCGATCAATGCAACATGGTGATGATGAAGGGGAAACGATAGAAGATGTCGCGGAATCCTACTTAATTGAGCTTGTAGAAAGATGCATGATTCAAGTGGGAGAACGAGAGGCAAGCTCCAAGATCAGAACATCCTATATGCATGATATCATGAGAAAAATATGCTTGTTAAAGGCCACGGGGGAAAATTTCATCGGCATCATTAAAAAACGTCAAGATTCATCGATAGATGACGAGTTTTTTTGTCCTACAGTCCCAAGACTTGCCATACATGAATACCTTCCTATAAAACACTTCAGGAATCCCCACCTCAGGTCTCTGTTGTTCTTCAATGAGATATATCCGGACGAGTTAATTAGTAGCTCTCTACGACGATCTACTGAAATTTACTTGAGAGAAGATAAGGCATGGATCTCAATGCTTTGGCAACTATTGAAATTTATGCATAAATTCCGAAGCATATTGAGATACCTGTTAAACAATTTCAAGCTGCTTAGAGTCCTGGATTTTGAAGGGGCTGATATTTATATGGAAGGGGAATTTCTCAGTGATATTGGTAAGCTCTTCAGGTTGAGATACTTAAGTCTAAAGAGCATTACTTGCGTGTCAAAGATACCATCAAGTTTAGGCAATTTGAGGTGGTTGCAAACATTGGATTTGAGAACTAACGAAGAGTTTCCGATCCGAATACCAGATGTGATATGCAAGATGGAAAGATTAATACATTTATATCTCCCAATGGTGTGTGATAGTAAAACCAAATTGAGGTTGAATACTTTGAGAAACCTAAGGACGCTTGTGAACTTTAACACTAAGAATTGTTATGTACTAGATCTTCGTAGTATGACAAATCTTAGGGAGTTAAGGATATCAAGGCACTTTCATATAGAAGATTTTGAGGAGAATTCGGGTTCAAATCCACCAGTCATTGCAAGTAAACATCTTCGATCCTTGTCTATCCTTCGTCCTGAACAAATAGATCTGAGACATTTGACACACATGCTTTCAAGCTGTAATCATCTTTCTGAGCTGAGTTTAACTGTGTTAATAGGAGAGTACTTACCAGCATCCCTCCACTTTCCTGACCAAATCACTTGCATGTCCTTAAGTGAGACAAAACTTAGTCGTGATCCAATGCCAGACCTAGGGAAGCTACCTAATTTAAGGGTTCTCGAATTACAAGAGGCATTCACTGGAAAGGAAATTCACTGTTCCACACAAGGTTTTCCGGAACTAGATTCCCTCAAACTTATTTCTAATTCTAATGTAGAAAATTGGAGAGTGGACCTACCTTGCCTGCCTAAACTTCGTCATTTGGAGATCATCGATTGCAAAAGCTTGAAGATGTTACCAGTTCAATTGAAGTCCATCAAAACCCTTGAAAATCTGAAGATTGAACTGATGCCAAAAGCTTTCAAGGATAGACTACCATTTGGAGGCGATTGCAGCGAAGTTAGGCACATACCCTCGGTTATCTTTCAGAACTGTTACTGAAATTATGATACTGAATGGGTAAGTTCATTAAGTTATACTCTCTTTAAAAAGAACCATATATTTCTAAAACTGTTATCAGGATACCATTTATTTTTCATCTTAATTGTAGTTTTCGTTATTGTCTTCTGATGAACCCACCTTTGATCCTGAGTAACGCATAAAAGAACTGAAATTATAAAGTTGTAAGGTATAAGGTATAAAATTATATTTGTCGAGTTTTTTTAATTTTACAAATAGAATTAAAAGATTGTCGCATATCACATTTCTTTGTTAAAATTAAATAGTATACTTTTGTTTCACTTAACTGGAGTATTAAAGCAAAAAATATGACTGCCCACAAAAATAAGATTTATTAACACAAAATGTATCTTATTGTAGGCTTTTACAAATAATAAAATTTTTATACATATCATCTCTCATCTTGTAGTATTGAAGTGAAAACGTTAAAAGCTTTAATGCTGAGTTATATACTTTTTTGTTACTTATCTTTTCAATTAGTTTAATTAAGTAAAAAAGACCATTCTTGAACGGTATTGAATTTCCTTGATACAGCATAAATTAATGGTCTTGTGTACCAAGTAAATCTTATTTTCTTTTTAATTCCTAAGCTTACCTTTTTTCCATCATCTTCTGCTCAGTCTGACGCTTAAATTTTGTTCTATGTTTGATGTGATTTGTAGCCCTGCCCGAGCCCTCTTGGTCTCTCTCATGATCTTGAATCTGTGGATAGTTGGAAAATAACTGTAGTCACAGAAGTGGCTAGCGGTAACGGGAAAATGTACTCCAGCTTGGTCTGATGGTGTTTCTGAGAGATCTTTCCTGGTGTCATTTTAGGATTATCCACTTGGTCCTATTGGTGTTCAAGAGTCGAACAATGCTGAATTGCTTGCCATTTAATTTGGTTTGAAGTTTATGAATATCTCCAACAGGGGAAGCAACTGTGGAACTGTTTTTTTTTTTTTTTTGCCTAATGTTACGCTTATTTTTATGGTTTTAACTTTCAGTTGTTTTCCCTTCTGCTTTTTCAAATTCTTTTGGTGTATTTGAATGTTGTTGGTTTTGTGTTGGCTTGGATGCTTCGCTTTGTTTAGTTTTCCAGCTATCATTTGGTTAAGGTGTTCTCTTTTGACTGTAATCTAGCCCCCTTTTAGGATTAAGAAAACTTTCATTTTGCTAATGTATTTTGGGATAATCGAGTGTCTAATCTCTTTCGAATTCCGTGTTAAGAGTTGCGAAAAGAATTCAAGCAGGTATTAGTACCTATTTAGGATGACCTGCTGTTGTGGCATATCGCCCCTTGGCTGTGTAAAGGTTATAAGACAGATGGACGATTTTGCCTCCAGACCCGAGCTCCTTGCCATGTCAAGCGTGGTTTTTCCTTATCAGGTGAGATAACTACCAAGGCAACTACTTGACGGCCTGGCATCCTCCTGGACATTAACATAAATTGTTGGGCTTCCATGATTGCACCCTCTTTCGGGCCCTAAGACTTGCAGGCTTCAAGGGTGTTTAACACATTTGAAAAGAAAATCATTTTCATTCCAAGAAGCTGCCCATAAAATTAAAATGCAACATTCTAATTATTATAGTTATTTCTTTTATAATGTGCAGTATTGCTCAAGAAACTTTACAGGCTAAAAGGCAATTTAAAGAGTTCCCCAATTATGTTGATGACTTCTCTATAAAGTTACATAATATATGGGTTGATATATGAAAATAAATTCAATGCAACTCTAAAATCTCTCCATCGTTCGGAAGCTTTGAACCCTAATTCACCAACATATTAATCAATCAACATTTCTCCACTTGTTGGCTGAATTGTTCCTTTGGAGCTCTGCATGTTCAACCCTGCTCCCTGCCTCTTCAATTCCTGGGACCTGATAAACTCTTCGATTCTTGCCTTCAGTTCAGTATTCGGAATCAGCATTTCCGCAGTAAGATGAGAACGATTGAATGGATCAGTCTGCAAATTACATCAAATTAGCAAGCACAATAATATCATAGAGTTGGTGATTTCGGGAAAACATTATCATTGTAAGAGTAGAACTCGCGAGGACATACACTATCACTTAGAAGATGTCTCTGGATAACAGGCCGGTCTATTGTGATCCTTGAAGATGGTAAGATAACCGGATCCTTCATCAAAGTATACTGCAGGAAAGAATTAAGAGTATTTTTAGGATCAGCAAATTTTTTTTTTTTCTCTTCCGTTTCTTTGAAGTACACAATAAATGGATAAATAGACATACCTGAATTGGATCAAGGAATTCATCAGGTATATCTCCAAGGGTGGCTTCAGTGTCCATGGCCTCTGAAGCAGCAGCCTTAGCCTTTGCACCAAGCTCGATAAAATCTTGTATAATCCTCCCATCCTCGCCTATTCTTCGAAGAACATCCGCTGCAGCACTAAACAACTGGAGCAAACCCGAAGTTATCAGATTGTGCTTTAATGAACTATCAGGCTCCAATGAGAACAAGGATTACAATCCTTTAATTACTTAATCTAACAAAACGTTAACTATGGCTAACAAATACCTGTTCATTGTATGAACGACCATCACTGGAGATGGCAGCCGGAAATATGTTTTTGGCATCACCCCTTGCCAGATGAACATATACGCGGACAATCTTCAAATGAATAAAATAAGTGTAAGTGCATATCTCTTTCAATTCTTCATCAAGACACAAACTTTTTGCTCAAACACAAGCAATTGGCAGTACATAAAATATCAGTTAAATTCAAAGTCACTTTCCAAGCAAATTGTTAACCGTTTACTTCCTCCTTGTATTAGTATATACCAAAAATGAAAATTCTACATTTTGCCAACCTGCTTGAGTAACTCTTTCGGACGGAACTCATACTTTTCGGGGTCTTTCAGAGTAAGAGATTTTCTTTGAGGGCCTACTAATTGCAATAAAAAGTAATTGAGCATACTTGCCACTCTTTCAACCTGGACAAAAAAGGGGAACGAGGAACGAATGCTGATTAACTGAATATTAGATGATAGGAGACAGCAATGTAAACTTCATCAAAAAGTGGAAAATTGTCGCATAAATTTGACAGATGACAAGCATAGGGGCGGATGAAAAGATGTTACCATCTCAGGGAGTAGAAATGGAGCCGTAATCTGCTCAGATGTAAATGCCAGCATGCGAACATCCTCATTTGCTAACTTCATATCAATCCGTATAATCTGAAAATAGTCAGTAACAAATGTTTAATTGAAGTTTAAATTCAAAAACATGAATCATACATACCCATGCAAAAGGGGAAAAAGGGAAATACTTACATTTTCCTGGGAGTGGAACAGTCGAGTTCTCTCTTGCCTCTCCTGAGCCGGCCTGCGCTCCCATTCTGCAGTATTTGACATCTCTGCTTCAAGCTCTTTGAGTTCAAGAATTTTGTTCAGACTTTCATCAAGGAGGTAGATGCTATCATTGATCAGGAAATTCAAGAAATTCAGATAAACACCCTTTTCTTCTTCCTTAGCGATCTGATAGAAGCATATTACATTTCAATAAAATTGGAAATGTATTGATTGTTAAATTAAAAACAAACCATAGAAAGTTCAACATATATGGGCAGATGAAGAAGATCCTACCTGTTTCCAAGCATTACGGTGACTAGGAACTTGCCAAAGATATTCAAGAAGTTCAGCGATATTATGGCGGATGTTGAACTTATCGTAGAACTGCACATAGAGAAGAAGCAACCAGTGTAATACATCAATGATAGTCCAAAACAACATTTGAGACAATGAAAACACAAAGAAATAGTAATATTAAAAAGAAAGTAACAGAATATCTGTAATTAAATTGTTAGCAAGCCATCTCATTTGGTCACTTCTAAATACGTAGCAAATACCTGTGTATGAGAACCAGTGAACTCGATGTCAACATATAGCTTCAAAAGATTCCTCACAAGATATTCCAAAGACAGTTGATGCCCTTCGAATAGTGTAGATGTCGCAGATGAACCACTGGAAGGAAAGAAAACAGTAGTGTAAACTTAGGGAATATTTCTTAAGCGACAAACACATGATCAAATGAGATTTGAATAACCTTCTACGCGGCATCCAACAGTTCAATACTTCAACCATTTTTGCCCTGAGATAGGGATTCTTGATAAATTGGGGACTTGCCATAAACATAATGATAAAATTCATAAAATCATCCTGCCAAGCAAAATGCAAAAGAATAAATAAATGAAACCTGTAACAATAAGAATGAATTAGTGTGTATCTAATAGAGCTCACCGCCATTTAATCTAAAACAGTAAGACCTACCAGTAAAACCCCATCCAGCGCTTTTGGAATCCGAGAGGCAAATATTAATAGTTCCATAGCATCTTCCACAAAGTGCTCCGGCATAGAAGCAAATTCCATCGGACAAGTAGATGGCAGGGGCATTTTAAATCCACCAACCAAGCCAACTAACCAAACCACCATTAGGCGATAGAATGAAAGTGCACGGTGAATAAGCGCCCCATCCTTGACAAACGAAGAAAGAAATAATTCAAAATACTACGAATTTATAATTTTTCCTTTTCTAAATAGAAAATCTCATACTTCCGAGGGGGGGAAAAAAAGCTCATATAGAATAAAGGGAAAACAACAAAGAGATGACTCCAAAATCTACCAGATAGCCAACAAGCTTCCAATTAACAGCAAAGACATTAATTCACTTTAAAGTTCAGTGGATAAGCAAATACATAAGCGTCACCTATTTTTCTCCTACTCTTCGTTATTCTTTAAGTACCTGTGTCAACATACGTGTCCGACATATATCCGGACAAAGGTGTGGAGATATAACCCTCCGAAGATCCTCCAAATACATGAAAAAACTTAAGAAAAATTAAACATACCCATGTCGAACAAATACGCACATCTAACAACTCACACCCGAGTCCGACTGACATAGCGTGTCACTATGTCATGTGTGTGCACACACTTTAGGGGGGGAAGAGGCAAGAAATACCCTCAAAATTTGCGCCTCATAACAGAATTTTTCCTGTGAATACAATTCTATTTCCTTCTCAAGCCTAGATATATCCAGCTCCAGTTGCGGAGAAGGCGCCTGCCCTTGCATAGCTTTTAAGGTGGCAAGACTATCTTCACACCTTGAAATGTCCTGGTTTATGGAAAATCAAATAATTCCGTACATCAGTAGAAGCACGAACAGAAAAAGCTCAAGGAATCAGTAATGCATTACCTGGACTAGATGCTTAAAGTCGGAAAATGCCTTTAGGAGGCCCAAATTGAGTACCCTAGCAGTCATAAAGAAGCATTCACAAATAAATGGATATTTAGCTTTTTCACCACTACTTCGAGTTGGCTTCACATTGAGGGTACTTCCAGAACTGGAAGCTTCTTGAGATTGCATCAAACCCTTTTCACCATCACCACTTAGTCTGCTCCCATCAGTTTTCACAGGATTATCTTTATCGATCCATTCGGCAACTTCTTCCGAGGTTGCATACAAAGCAGTTAGCTCCCTAAAAGGGGTTCAATATCAATACTTAGGAAAAGAATCCAAAGCATAATAACAGTTTGAAGCAAAATGATCTCCATTGAAATATAAGGCCGTCACCTCAAATACAAACGATTACTGTAGAAGACATAGTTTGGATCAATTTTATCTCTTTTTGTTAAATTTGCATCCAAAAACGGTTCAGAAAGTTGGAGCATAACAGCACTGAGATTGACAAACATGCCAGAACTAGCACAAGACATAGGCTCCACCTGTCATAAATGTCCTCAAAAACAATGCGTCAAAGTAGCCAGAGGGTGGCGACATAACAAGATATACCATTCCCAAAGGTTGAAAGCAAGCCCAAATAATTAGCTGAATACTATTAAAAAAGGAGTCAACCTTTTACTGAAAACATTCTTAGGTAGAATAAATCAAAGAACAAGTTCTAATTAATCAGCATGCAGTAGTAATGGCCATAGTTAAGCTCTTGATGCATTCAAAGTGACAATTAAAATGTCATTCAGGAGGAAAACCTGTATATGGGCCCTTGATGCATTTTTATTGATGACTTCTGCAAGATACTCGAGGACACTGTCACGAGTCTCGCTGTTTTTAAGAAGACAGAGGAGAACTTCCGCCAGACCATCATATAAAGTATTCATGAGAGTCTTGATTGTGGTGAATGAAGATAACAAGTCAGCTGCTCGTCTAGTTGATGCGTCTGAGAAGCACTGCTGGCTGTAATTTCAAAAGATTAATTTATTACTTGACAAAAGCTAATAGAAAAAAAAATCATAAATAATGATAATTGCATAAAAACTACTAAGGGTAGGGGAAAAAAAAAATTAAACTATCAAACAAGAACAATGGCACAGATCTTCAAACACAACTTAAAATCCCAAAGGATCTGTAAAATATACTAATAAATTCCGAGTGACCTCTAATAGGAAGATCGCTCCTCTTAGGTTTTCTGGAGCCCTCAATGAGAAAACAGTTAATCAATCTTCCCATTAGACGTCATTCCCAAAAGAACCTGAGGAGCAATCAAGACTGTTGTAACATACATAATTAACAGCCAACAAGCAACATAATTTTGAGTCAGCCATCCGAAAGATTCCAATAGTTCACATTACTGAAACATGAAAGGCTACAATTCACTGCCATAGCCAGCCCACTATCCAAACAGCAGATCTCTGTAACTAACTGCACCAAGCAAGCTGGACAACGCAATTAAACCATGGCTTGGTGGTGTCATTCAGCTCAAAACTGAACATCTCTTTCCTTTTACAAAGTATTTACAAATGCACAGGCAAGATACCATTCTGAAACTTCACTCAATGCTGGCTCAAATGAGCAACCCTGATATAAATGCTTCATAATACTATGTATTATAACAGCCCTAAGATCAGTTGCCCTAGTAAACTGAGCATCAGCAGCATTAGTTTTAACTCCTTAAATTTTAGCCCCACATATCCAAAGACTTCAATCATTCAATCCATTCTGCAAAGCAAAATTGCATTCTACAGAGCCAGCAATGTTTTCGATAACTTCTTATATCTGCTCCAATAGCCACTAGAAGTCTAGAAGCAGATTAAGTATGATAGTTAAATATATACATAATGAGGTCATACTCGTTCTCAATTAACATCAGACAACTAAACAAGCATTACCACAAACAGCGCACGCATACACATGGGCCTAAAACACAAAATCAGCATCTAAACTCACCCAACATCAGGCTGGCTCTTGAAAATGGTATGATCAGGCAGAGCGCTAACATGAAAAAAGGGACCCAAAATGCTAGTCACTTCAATAACACGTCCATTCAGGTAAACCCCTTTAGGAATCCACCAAGGATGATTAACCAAGCTCTTAGCACCAAAAGGGAATTTAACCAAACACAACAAAGCCCTCAAAGGTTGCTGAAAATTTCCCAAAGCTGAAACTTTCAAAACACTCCCTCTTAAATCTTCATACAACCCCTTTAAAATCGGGTCCAAAGTATCAAAATCCGAATCCTTAAAGAGCTCTTCCAAAAACCCAGGAGGACATTCAACGCCACTTCCCAAATCATTCCCTCCAAACCCATCAAGCATTATTCCACTCGAAACTTCAGCAAAAATTAATGGAAGCAAAGGCGAACTCGAAGACGAAGAAGAACCCGCTTTTGGGTTACTATCCCTTAAATTTCCATTAGGAAACAAGTCAGGATTTCCCAGATGAATCCTACAATAAGAAACAGCCAGCTTCTTAGCCTGTTTAGCAGCAGATTCCATCTCAGAACGCAGCGTTTTGTCTTTCATGTTGGAAATCTTCTTGGTTTCTTCATGAGCTCTCTTGTAACAACCAATGAGATAATTAAAAGGAGACTCTGAATTGGGGAATTCACCAGAAAGACGATCAATTAAAACCCTTTCCATTAAATCACGTGAAAGTAAAAGACTTTTTCCTTCACTTAAGATCTCAGCTGCTGTCATCTCAAGGTAAACAACTCTTGGATCAGAATTTTCTGGGTTTTCTTTGAGGGTCACAAGGAAGATTTTCCTCAGGATTATATCCTCTATTTCTTCTGGGGTTCTTTGGGGTTTCTGGGTAGCCATAGTTTCGGAGAAAAAGAGATTAAAAAAAAGTTGGTTTTTTCCCCTTTATTTCCCTGAGAAACAAACAAGGCCTTCTATTCCTGGGAAAAAAAAATTAGGCTTTGAACATTGTGGTGAAGAGAGACAAAGAGTTTGAGGATGTTGGAGGATTGAGAGATGGATTGGACGATGTCAAAAATGTTGAAGGAAATTCTGATTGTGTTCTTTCCGAACTTGTTCTATTTTTTTCCAAGTCTCGGTAGACTTCTACGACGCTGATTACTTTAGGTTGTTGGTGCAATCGGATGATGCCACGTTGAAGTTTATTTTGTTGCAATAAAAAAATATTTTTATTATATTTATATAACTTATTACATTATAATTATATTTAAAATATTTTATATTCAATTAATATATTAATAATTTATATTTTATAAATATTAATGTATATAATTATATTATATTTTATTATTTTATTTAATATTATATTCATATAATTTTATATAAAATTATTAGGTCCAGATAAATTTAAGCATTTTTTTATTTTAAACAGCTTATTCAAAATACACTTTAATTTACTATTTTAGTGTAAAGTAAGGATTTGAATATGAATTGCTCCTCCGTTTTTTAATATTTAATATATTCGAATATAATATATAAATATAATATTATAAATATATAAAAAAATTTTAAAAAATAAAATATATTAATATTGAACGTGTTTTTATATATGGTATTCAATCAAAATTATCAAATGTTAAGTCAAAGGCTCTATGCCTGCGTGTGTGTATATATATATATTTGTGTGCAAAAAAGATTTTAATTTATTTTGTAACTTGAGTCACTTGATTTAAATTATTATTTATATAAATAATAATTTATTAAATTTAATTATAAATTTTAATGAAATTTATTTTTTTAATATTATTTTAAATTTAAAGTGAAATTTTAAGTTGACTCAAACTCAGATAAAGTAAGTTTTTCTTGAATCATAATTCGACCTAATCATAAATAACTCTTATCTAAAATAGCATCAAACAATACTTCTCATTATTCTTAGTATTCTTTGTTACTAAATAGGGAACAAAACAATGAGAAATTGACGAAAGCTTCAAGGTGTAAAAAAATATTATTTTTTTAAGATTTTATTCGTACCTACCATTAATATGATATGTAAAAAAGTTACTGATATATAAATATCAAGGACACAATGAAGCCCAATAAATGATGACTTTTGCATCGACAACATCAATTTACTATGCATTAAAAAATATTTAATAAAACTATCAAAATTTGTTTATAGTTTTTTTTATATATGTCTTTCAAAACATAAAAACTTATTTATAAGAAACTAAATGTCCGTTCATATAGATATAACTATCTAAATATTTGTTTATTTAAATAATCACATTATTTGATAAATAAATAATTTAATAGTTGAAAACATTACTTTACAATTTTTAAAGATATAACTTTTGACGATTATCAAAATGTTCAACATCCTTACCATTCATAAAAAACTAGAAAGTCAAAATTACAAGATGAATGAGTGTTGTTTTAGCAAAGCCGATGTATCAGTTGATTCATGTCACCACATCAAAATGGATCGTTTCGTCAGAAAAATCAAACCAAAGAGCCACATCACATCGTTTTTAGAGCAAAATCTTGACTAGTAGATTTCAGTATATTTCGTTTATGCTTGACGAAAATCAGATGAACATTAGACATCGATCGAATGCTTCGGATTAGCAGATGGCAGGGCCGCATATTGATCTGCATGTGCTTCCAACTTTGTCCGAATCCCGGAAAGTAAACTAAACTGGCAAAAAGTTCAATGCAACTAAAGTTTAAGGATTAAAAAAAAAAATCTTTAAAACCTTAGTGTCCTTCTTGGATGACAGAAAATACATATTAAGGAACTAAGAACAACCCAAGGAAACCATAAATGCATCTGCAACGAGCTGTTTCTAATGAAGGCTGTATTGAAACAGGCATAAAAATGGCGGCCTCCATTCAATTTTTTGGTAGAATATGATGCGCACTTCTTCGCTGAAAGGTCCGATTGATCCGATCATGTTCATGCTTTCGGTATGGCATGCCAGACTTTTCGAGCAAATCCAAGTCCACATGCATGTGAGTTTTTTCTGCTGCAAACCAGAATTCTCATCCTAACTCTTTAACTTCGTATGACGTATCATGGCAAAGCAGACATGTATAAATACAGGTGCAAGCATTGCAAGTGACTTTAACAGGTTTATTGAAGTGCCCATATCTGACGCATATCCTAACATAGTTACAAAGATATAATTTTCATAGACTTTTCAAATTATAAGTGAAAAAACTGAGAAAAAAATTAAATATACTTATATCTGACATCTATTTATGTCTATATCCACATTAATATTTGAGTCTGAGTAAAGAAATAGAAATTCATGACATTACCAATTGATAAGGTTAGAGAGCTAAGTTCTAAAACTAGAATGTCAACCTACATTCACTTGGCAAGTAACTTTGTTGACGGCAAAAAGAACTATTAACCATTAAGATCTGAAGAATTGGTGAGGATGGGAGGATTATACAAGATTTTATTGAGCTTGGTGCAAATGCCAAGGCTGCAGTTTCAGAGGCTATGGACACTGAAGCTGCCATTGGAGATACACCTGCTGAATGCTCAGCACTCATATCCAACACATTTCCATACATAACTATGAAGACACGATACTCGAATCTGAGTATGATAGCACTCTCATGAATTCTACCCTTATAACAATAATGTTTTCCCAAATCATTAATTCCATTGGTAAATTTTGCTTGCTGATTTGATATGTTTTGCAGACTGATCCATTAAATCGATCTCATCGCACTCATCTTACCGCGGAAATGCTGATTCCAAACACTGAACTGAATGCAAGAATTGAAGAGTTTATCAGGTCCTAGGTATTGAAGAGGCATGGAGAAGGCTTGAACATGTAGAGCTCCAATGGAACAATACAGCCAACAAGTGGGGAAATGCTAATTGAGTAAGGGTAGCCTTGTAAGATTATGATGATTAGGGTTCGTAATTTCTGAATGGCGGAGGGATTTAGAGGTGCATTATATTTATTATCATAAGTCAACCCATATATCATGTATTATATATAGAGAAGTCATCGACATAGTTGCGAAACTCTTGAAAGTGTCTTTTATAGCCTGTAAGTTTTCTTAAACAAGACTGCACAAACCGATATTTAGAATGTTGCATTATCATTTTTTAGGCATTTTCTTATAATGAAAAATGATTTTCCTCTTCAAATTTGTTAAGCTTACTGAGCCCGTCAAGCTTACAACCCAAAGTAGAGCTCAATCATAAAGTCCAGTAGTATAGACTAATATCAAGGAGAACACGTAACCGTCACACAGCCTTCTAGTGGCCTCCTCGCGCCCGATAAGGAAAAAATCACGTGGAGTCACGTGAAAGCTTAGACCTGGAGGCAAAATAGCCTATACCCCTAAATTCGTACGTCAAATCAGGAAGGGACACACTGCACCTGAAATGTGTTCCCAGACATATATAAGTAGCTTCTTCCAAGTCTCACCCTAAGAAGGGGAATACATATCCTAATACTTGCTGCTCTCCCTGACTTCAGCATCGGAAGTTTATCGCCGATTACTCAAGGGCTCCCTCAACTCCTATGCAGCTTTCCAAAGAGCTTAGACCACTTGGTCACATCAACAAAGTGGGGCTTAATTACAATCAAAAGAGACTATCTTTACCAAATGACAGAAAACTAAACAAAGAGAGCATCCAATCCAAAACAAAACCAATATAACATTCAAATACATCAGAAAACCTGAAAGACCAGAAGAACAGCATGGAAAACAGCTGAAGGTTAAACCATTAAAACATGCATAACAGTCACCAGAGAAAAAAAAAACAACAACAACAAACAACGACAGCAACAAAAGAAACACACACAAAGACAAAACAGTTCACTGTTGCTTCCCTGTTGATAATATACATAAACTTCAGCAATGTTTGAGTCTTGAACACCAATAGGACCAAATGAATAATCCTAAAATGGCAGTAGCAGAATCTCTAGAAACACCTCCACCCCCAAGTTGGACTAGATTTTCCTGTTACTGCTAAGCACTTTCTGTCACTCCAGTTATCTTCCAACTTTCCATAGTTTCAAGATCATGGGAGAAGCAAGGAGGGCTCAGGCAGGGCTACAAATCACGTCAAACAGGGAACAAATTTAGGCATCAGACTGAGCAGAAGATGATGAAAAATGGTAAGATCAGGAGTTAGCAAGAAATGACGATATGTTTTGTACATAAGACCACTGATTATGCTGTATCAAGGAAATTGAAGAGTGTTCAAGAATGCTACTTTGTACTTAAATTGAACAAATTGAAATAATGAGTAAAAAAATAGTTTACATATAACAGAGCATTAAAGCTTTTAAGATTTTTACTTCAATCCTACAAGATAAGAGATGATCTGCACAAAAATTTTGTTATTTGTAAAAGCCTACATTAAGATTTAGATAAATGTTTGTACTAATAAATCTTATTTTCTTGAATTAAAAAACTCAATTATTAATGTGAAACGAATCCTTCATAGAAATTAGTTAATTTTATGCCTTACAACTTTTATAATTTCAATCCTTTCATGCCTTACTTGAGATCAAAGATGGGTTCAAAAGAAAGCCATCTCCAACACTATAATTAAGATGAGAACCAACTAGTATCCTGATAACATTAGAAATATATGGTTCTTTTTTAAAGATAATAAACTTGAAGTTAATGAACTTACCCATTCAGAATCATAATTTCAGTAACAATTTTGAAAGATAACTGAGGATATGTGTCTAACTTTGTCAAAATCGACTCCTCCTACAACCAGTCTATCCTTGAAAGCTTTTGGCATCAGTTCAATCTTCAGCTCTTCAAATGTTGTGATGAACATCAATCCATCTGGTAACACCTTCAAGCTTTTGCAATCGATATTCTCCAAATGACGAGGTTTCGGCATGCAATGTTGGTCGTCCACTGTCCAATTTTCTACTTTAGAATTAGCAATAAGTTCGAGGGAATCTAGTTCTGGAAAACCGTGTGTGGAACAATGAATTTCCTTTCCAATGAATGCCTCCTGTAATTCAAGAACCCTTAGATTACGTAGCCTCTCCAGGACTGAAATTGGATCACTACTAAGTTCTGTCTCACTTAAGAACATGAAAGTGATTTGGTTAGGAAAGTGGAGGGATGCTGGTAAGTACTCTCTTATTAACACAGTTAAACTCAGCTCAGAAAGATGATTACAGCTTGAAAGCATGTGTGTCAAATGTCTCAGATCTATTTGTTCAGGACGAAGGATAGACAAGGATCGAAGATGGTTACTTGCAATGCATGGTGGATTTGAACCCGAATTCTCCTCAAAATCTTCTATATAAAAGTGCCTGGATATCCTTTACTCCCTAAGATTTGTTATGCTACAAAGATCTCGTGCGTAACAATTCTTAGAGTTAAAGTTCACAAGCATCCTTAGGTTCCTCAAAGTATTCAACCTCAATTTGGTTTTACTACCAGGCACCATTGGGAGATATAAATGTATTAATCTTTCCATCTTCCATATCACATCTGGTATTCGGATAGGAAACTCTCCATTAGTTCTCAAATCCAATGTTCGCAGCCACTTCAAATTGCCTAGACTTAAGGGTATCTTTGACACGCAAGTAGCGTTCTTTAGACTTAAGTATCTCAACCTGAAGAGATTAGCAATATCACTTAGAAATTCCCCTTCCATATAAATATTTGCCCCTTCAAAATCCAGGACTCTGAGCAGCTTCAAATTGTTGAACAGGTATCTCAATATTCTTTGGAATTTGCGCATAAATTTAAATAGCTGCAAAAGCATTGAGATCCATCCCTTATCTTCTCTTAAGAAAATTTCAGCAGTTCGTCGTAGAGAAGTACTAATTAAATCGTCCGGATATATCTCACTGAAGAACAGCAGACTTGAGGTGCGGATTCCTGAAGTGTCCTATGGGAATGTATTCATGTAGACCAAGCCTTGGGACTTAAAAAAAAAAACTCATCATCTTGCAGTGAATCTCGATGTTTTTCAATGATGCCAACGAAATTTTCTTGCATGGCCTTTGACAAGCATAGCTTTCTCATGATATCATGCACATAGCATGTTTTGATCTTTAAGCTTGCCTCTCGTTCTCCCACTTGAATCATGCATCTTTCTACAAGCTCTATTAAGTAGGATTCCGCGAAATCTTCTACCACTTCCCCTTCATCATCATCACGTTGCATTGATGGAACAATACCTTCCGTAACCCACAGTTGAATGAGTTTGATGACAGGTATCTCGTAACCCTCTGGAAAGTGACTCAAGTATAAGAAGCATTGCTTTAAATAGTGTGGCAAATGATCATATGCTAAGGCCAACACATTTTCAAACCCTAAGTATCCGTGCCCTGACGAGTGTGACTTCAGCTGATAAAGCACCATTTGCCATTCGTTTGCTGAACCCCTTGTAGCTAAAATTCTTCCCATCAAAACAACGGTCAGTGGTAACCCGGCACAACGCTCAACTATCTCCTTACCTAAAATTTCCTTTCTTCCAAACTCTCTCTGCAAAGTTCCCAAAAACAAGAACAATGAAATAGTTATTAAGACTTAAAATTAAAACTTGAAGGCCTTTACTGAAAAGAAGATTAGGTTCAAGGAGGCAGACAGATTCGAAGCAAAGACAATCCCTTTAAAAAAAGGATCACAATCATTACACCAAATCAAACATTATACATAGCACTGTTTAAATATTTGTCCAAAGGAGAAACTAGTTTCTTCAAGTAGTGAACGAAGCTCTCATCCTACTAGAATGGAAGTAGGAAACCCATAACCAAAATGCAGAGCTACTGCTATCATTAAAAAAATAGTGCTTGACTATGCTATCCAAATTTTTTTTTTAAGTAATTATGTTTAACACTTGTCTAACAATTATTTGAATATAATTATAGAAAATGATACTTCAAATATATAAAAAAATTAAAAAAAATTAAATATCCATGTTAAATATATACTTGATATTCATCCAAGTTCGAATAACATAGGTGGTTGGTTGGTTTTGAATCTTATATAAATATATAAAAATCAAATACTCTAACTAAAAAAAAAGAAAATATCTTGCATGGATATCTTAATTTATTTATGTGTAAACAGCTTTTAATATGCAACATGTGGCTCGTAATAAATTAAAATGATTTTATTTAAATTTAATAAAATTATTTTATATTATAATAAATTATATTTCTTGCCTTTTATATATATTTTTTACCTTTTTATATTTTAATCGACTTAATTATCTTCGATATAGATATGAACAAATAATAGATTAAATGTTTTTCTATATCTCTTGTTCAACCCCTTTTTTTTAACTTATAAATTGAAATAAAATTTTTGTGAAAAATAGGAATTTAAAAAAGTTGTTTGAAAATATATCTTAAAAACTACTTATATAAATTCTTCAATAAAAACCATACATATTCATGGACCAAGCTACTCACTCAATTTAATAGTCAAGCCTGCGTGAGCCAAGCCTTGAATAAAGTCATTAGTAATATTAGAAAGTTTAGCCCAAATTATATTTAATAATAAGAAAATAGATTTTTATCTAAATTTAATTATAAAAATATATAAATATTAATAT